>JAPDSC010111126.1:84683-123097 GCA_026290005.1 Latrodectus geometricus | reverse complement strand
AGTTATCTCACAAACTCTATATATATAGTTCAAATTTTCATTTGTTTTAAAAATACTTATTATTGATGCACTCAATTTCAAATAATTTTTTTTAAACTTTTAGAGTAGGACACTCGATGTTAGCACAATTTTTTCAAATATTAATTCAAAAATTTAATTTAATTAATTAATTTTAGTTTTATATGGGAGAAAAATATTCTGTTGTGCTGCCATCTATTTGCATCAATAGTTAATATCTCTACTTTTCTTACATTTTTAAATTTATTTTTTTTGATAATTTTGTAAATCAGTTTATTATTTTTTTTGAAAATTCATCTTTGTAGTTTTGAAATAAATTAGGGAGAGAGATGGAAAGTGTAGATGTGACATAGAAAGATGATTTTTTTCTAATTTAAAAAAAATTTGGTTTGCATTGGCAAAGTGTCAGCATAGAATCTTCATATTTTCGGATAGAATCTCGTCGAAAACAGTACCCAGCAGTAAACAGTCGTCGAACAAAAAAACATTAAGGATATCGAACCTGGCTTCATAAATGGACAGAGCAAGTTTTAATAAAAAGTTACTGAAATATATAAAATTGTTTTTTGTTCCTAAGTAGGAATTGACTTTTAAATTTTTTTTATATATTACTTATATTAACTTTTTATTTATATTCTTTTTTTAAAATATATACATATATAAATGAAACAAATATACCAACCTCTACTAAAAACAGTACTGAAGGGTGAATTAATCATTGCTAATAACAATTCAATATGAGCATTTTTAACCACTGGACAATATAAAATGAATTATTTTATTCACATCAAAATTATAAAATCTTCTCACTTTTCCAACCTCTTATAATTTCTTTTAACAAAAGATTCTTTAAAAACACAACCATAATAAATTCATCAAAATCATTCGGAAATAATTTCGAAATCTAAATAATATATTTATTCTCATGGTGAAAATAAAGAACAATTAAATCGGTTCAAACAAAAAATGTTTGAAATATTAAAATAAGCATGCAACTTCATCTTTAGGATCAGAATTAACCAAGCTAAGCTAGTGAAATACTGATCTAAGAAGCTAGAAATAGAAAATGAGGGGTATACGTACAAAGTTCAAAAGAAAAAGACTTTAGATTAAAGAAAAAAGAAGAGTCTTCTTCTGGAATTTAAAAAAACGTTATTTTTATATTAGATTTAAAATCAAAATTACAAAAATTTGGAACTGTTTCTATTCCAATAAACAAAACAGTTTCTGTATACTTTAAAAAATAACAAGTGTTCGCAACAATAAAGCTCAATATTTTTCAAAGCTTTATAACACCAAAATACTTTTCACCAGGGTCTTTTGATAAGTTTCCTTGAGACAATATGTTAAATGACTTCATCAATGATACAAATCTAAGAAACATGTGCAGATCCTCAGTTCATGCACTTTAGAATTCAAATTTAATTAAACACTAATTTAATTTGAGTTCCACAATCAGAGTTGACTAAACAAATAAATATTTAATATTTGAAACATTTCTATCAAACTTAACTTTAATTCTCAATATGAAAGAATACCAATGAACGTTTTAGGACTTTTGAACTGTTATGAATTCTATTTAGCATACATAAAATGTTTTATTATATTTAAAAAAAAATTTCTTAACAATTCACTTCATGTATATTTTTTTAAATTTAAATAATTACTACTTTTTTTAATGTTATAAATAATAAATATATATTTTTATTATTTACTGGTAGTTCTTTATTTTTATTATCAAATTTTCTATGGATAATTATTATATAATTATCAATTTATATTCTAAAAGTTTCCTATATTAATCATCTAAGTTTTATCTAATCATGGGGTTTCTGCAATTTTTATCTTTCAAGTTATTTAAGTATCTAACTGAACTGTGATGTGATCACTATTGAGTAATTGATCATAGGCATCTAAATAGTCGCACCAATTTAAATATTTATGAGTCAAATATTATAAATTTGTTATTTCTGCGGTGGCTGCGTTGCTGTGGACGGAAAGCTCTCCAACATCTCGTCGCCCACAACAAGATGTTCGGTCTTTTCAGGTTGGTGATGAGCCCGTTAAGCAAACATGGCTATTCCTGAGCCATCTCCCCCCTAAAAAAATTGATAGTTAGCACTTAAAAGTCACCATTAATAATAAATCTTTTTGTCCAATTAATTTAAATTATTCTCATTTGGGAAGCGGTTATGAACTTTACAATTACTGAATATTAGCACTTAAAAACACCCGAAAAAAAAAAAAACATGAATTATTTTTATTTTTTAGTGTGTGCTTTCGTATCATCCAGAATTAGTCTTAAGATTGTGGAAATGTAAAGAGTAAAAATAATAATAATAATTACTATTAATATATAATATTCATCATTTTTCAAGAGAAGATAGCTATTGATAACTTTTCATGAGCAAGAGTATAGTTTTTGATCATGTGAAAGCCCTTGGTGCATAGCATCCGACGCATACCTAATATGCTCGTCTCAGAGGCTTGAAGTGCAATATGCGACTCTCTAGGGTTTTCTAGAAAAAATGAAATTCCATACACAAATTTAATACTTTCCAAAAACTTCCTATTTTCATCTTCAAATTACTTTTTTTAAATGACTTTTATTTTTCAAGACTCTCAATGAATATATTGGAATAGTTTTTTTTTTTTAAATGAATTGTTAAAATTTATGTATGGAGAATAGGATTACTCTCTATTGTGAACAAAACAGTAAGAATTTCATTTCTGTACTTGAATGAAAATATGACGAATTACGAAAGAAAATTACGTTTCTTCCCTTATGACCCTTTCTTCCCTTACATGATTTAAGAAGACAAAAATTTCTCTCAGAAGGCGCGCATATGTTTATAAAATGGGCCTTACAGTTTCAGCAAGTTGCGTTTTTCCTCTAACAGCTTAAAGCTATTTTAATATATTGTTTCATATATAAGTTTAAAATAATTTTAAACTTTTATAAATCTTATTTCGGTTTTTAAATGATATTTTATTTTACACAAGCAACTGTTTTTTAAAAGAAGCATTTTTCATATATAAGTTTGATAGCCCTGCACAAAATTTTTTCTTAATATTTTTAAATTTCGATAAATTATAATAAATATGAATATATTACCATATTGCCTTCAAAACAACATTCTTTAAATGCTTATTTTTGCATCAAAATTCACATTTAAAATGTACCACATTTATTAGATTTTTTGTATATGCATGCACTAACGCTTTCACAGTTTACAGTTAAAGTTAATTACAAACAATATATATATATATACATATTGCATACATCACACTACAACTTTCTGATTTTACAACTCTTTCATTCCATAAAAATTGCATCTTAAAAACTCTGCACATTCATTCACTAGTATCATGATTCTCTTAAAAATTTATAGATAACTTTTAATAAAAAAACATAGCTCGTTGAATTCTTCATTTTTATAAAAATTACTCTTTGCTATTTTAAATTAATACTCTGAAAAATGCTCTCAAAGAAGACATGAAATAATTGATATTTTATACGTTTCGATGTTTGAGTAATGGATCACTAAACAGCAGCTTAAATTTGTCAGAAATCAGCACAATACAGAAGTTAATTGATGGCTATTTCATAATTTCATTATTTTCGAATCGAAAAATTTTTGGAGCCTTTATCAACATAGTTGTTTAACTCTAGTTATGATAATTTTTTTAATTATTACACCACACACCAAAAGGACGACAAAAATAATTCCTAAAATCACACACATCAAACACAACACTGATTGAAATAATTAATAACCAGAAATTTAAACTCAACAGAAAATCATTGATCTGTAAGCGTTATAATGGACTTAATATTAAACACATCGAATTAAGAAACAAATTTGTTAAATTAAATAAATCCGAAAAAAAATCTCATTATATTGAGGAGAAAAATGTTTAATCGATTGCATGTTTTCTTAAAAATTTTAGTTTCCAAAAGTTTTTCCAGCTATTTTTCTTTTTATAAAATTTTTTCCAATTTCTTTCTCTCGTATTGAAATATTTATCTAGTTGTTGCAAAAAAATTTTACAGAACCTTAAAAACTTTTTTCAATCTTTATTAAACCGCCTGTATTATAGGAACGTTCTGTATAAATCTTCTGTGAAATAATTGTCTTCATGCAAATTTTTTACAAAGAAAAATTTTATTTACTAAGAATAATTTCTCAACTATATGGGAAAATATGAGAATTTTAAAGCATGCCGAATTTGATATTAAAAGAATGAAAGATTTGGAGTCTTCTGAAGATTTGAATGACTTGGAAAAAAAAAGATTGAAAAATTTGGAAAATCTTTGAAAGATTTAGAAAAAAGTTCAAAATTCATTAAATTTTGATCTTTTTCCAAGAACATTTTAAACAGTTTCTCTAATGTAGTGTATATACTTTAAACTTGTTTCCTTTGTGTACATTTCTGAAAATATTTAATATAGAGAGCATTTAATAACATGAAATCAATTTTGATGTTAAATATTTCTGGTAAGGAAAATATGCTGATGCACACTGACATTAAATATTTACAATGGTACCTAAAATTAAGGATAATTTTGAAATTTTCATGGCTTTTGATTTAATTTCATTAATTTTCAATTTTCCTTTATTCTGTCTCCAATATTCTCGCACATCACTATCAAAAAGCAATATTTTATATTTATCACTCCAGATCATTTGTATTCATTGATTTTCTGACCACTTCATGAGTTTCATTGCCAACTGAATTCTTTCTTGTTTTGCTTAAGATATAAAAAAGGATTTTTATAATTTAATTTCTTTGATTAGCTTAAAAACTCTTATGAAATATTTGAATAATTTGTTTTGTTTTGCTCACTTATTTTAATTGTATATATATATATATATATATATATATATATATATATATATATATATATATATATATTGCAATGGATGATTTGTTAGAAAACCTTTTTTCCAAATTTTTAAAACAAATATAAAAATTTCAAAAAAACAGGAAAAGCAAATTAAATGAGGAAATTTTCAGGAAAAACCAGATCTAACAGCTATTCTAATGGAATGTCTAGAAGAAAATATCACAATTACTAGAATCAAATAAAAAAAAATCGGTAATGACCCCTGTATTCAAAAATACTCACTCAACAAATATAAATGAAATTAAAATATAGCAGTTACTACCTTATTTTAAGACAAAAATCCTTCTAATATTCTGTACAAAGAGATTATTTTTCTTTTACTTTATGTTAAGTACATAAGCTCTTTTGACACAGTATTTCATAACACAAATTACTTGACAATTTATAATCTCTAATATTAGTGTCAGTTTTCTAAGTTTCAATGTGGCATGAAAAGAAAGTAGTAAAAGACCACCCGTTCAAAATTGTAAATAAAAATAAAAAATTTAACTTTGTCTAAAGCAAATTTAGAAGAATAAATAAAAAAAATTCTTCATAAAAGAAAACATTAATTTTGCAATTATTAAAACTTTTTTTAATAAATGCATTTATGTAAAAAATATTTTCTTCAAAAAATCATGCATATCACATTTCAGATTCTGGAATATGTACATTTTAAACTTAAAATTTAGCTGTCACGAGTGACAAGAATAATAAATATAAATTTTAAATCATACTACTTTAAAAGAAAATGATGGATTAAAATTTAAATATCTATGATGTAATATAAAAAATTGAAAACTAGCAATGAGCTATTTTTAAATTACACTTTTTGGCTTCATATTTTATGAAAAGTTTACAAAATTTATAATTTTATTTGTTTCGCTACAGTTATAAACTCCAAAATTAAATTAAAAGCAAATTTGCATATAATTTTCCCCTAAATCAGGAAGGCGCTAACTCCGATCCGCGGATAGAATTTTAATTTGCCAGTACGGCGCAAATCAAAAAAAATATATATTTACACATGCATCTCCTTTTCTACTATAATTATTTTTTCCTTCCTTTTCTCAAAGGGCTGATATTTTTACTTTCTCTATTTTTGTTCTACAAAACATAAATCGACGGAAATAGACTAAACACAGGCAGTTTTGTCTATTTCCTTTATATTTTATTAGTATTATATTTTATAAGTAGTATTTTTTTTATATTTTATAAGTAGTATTAAAAGCGTAAGAGTTTTTTGTTAGTTATAGCTGTAAATTGGCTCCAACAAGCGTTCTTTTTTTTTTTAGGGAGCAGAAATGCATGAATTACTCACTTTTCAGGTGGCACATTTTAAGCTCCTGTAAACGGCTTTTCTTTTGGAGCGAATTCTAATATTACTGACTGCAAATGGAAAGATTGCAGACATACAGCATCATTGTGAATAGTGTGATGAAATTATTAAAAGTATAGCGTAGTTTGTTTGGGCTATTCGTAAAATATTTCAACGCCAAAATGGCCTATAAAATCGAAGTTAATACACTTTTATTAATGAATAGACTAGGATATATCAGTTGTAAAAGATAAACCAGTGCGTCTCATCTGTAATGAAGTTGTACCAGTTATCAAAGAATATAGCATTTCCCGTCATTTCATATCCATGCACAAGAATTTCAATTTCAAATCATTGTTCAAAAGGGAAAGAAATCAGAATGCAGAGTACGTAAAAAGAATAAAGCCAACAAAAAGTTTTCAAAAAGGTAAACAATATCCAAGAGCAGCTACACAGGCAAGTTACATTGTAGCATATAATATTGCTAAAAATAATAAAGCTCTCGCAGTGATGGGTAATTTATTTAACAATGCATGCTCCAAATTTGTGATGTTTTATGTCCAAGCAAGAAAAATAATTTTGAGACTGAAAACATGTCTCGAAAAACAGTGACTTCTTGAACGGTAGCCACCAATAAAAACTTCATTTCAAAATTAGAGTCAAAAATTGGCCAGTTTAAATTTTTTTTTAGCTATGGATGAAAGTACTGATATAAATAATGCTGCTCAATTAGTATTATTTATCAGAAGTGTTGAGGAGAGCTTTGAAATTATTGGATAACAGGCAAGCATGGGTTCTTTGAAAAGAACTGCAATGGGACATATTTTTCCTGGATTTCAGGAAAGGCTTTTAATTTTGAAAGTGCCAATGACAAATATATGTAATATTATGATGGGTGGAACATTGAACATGTCAGGTAAAAATCTCTAATTAAAAATATCTCTAGAACAATTCTTTTCTACACTGTTATATATCAAAATCCTCTCTGTAAACCTACACTGAATATGAAACCAGTGTTTGATGTTGTTGTGATGCTTGCAAATTCTATTCGATCTCATGGGCTTACTCACTGGCAATTTTGAGATTTTCTTCAGTTAGGCAATCTGAGTTTGTGAGAGAGTTTTGCAGTTGAAAGAGGACATTGTGCCATTCGTCCATGAGAAACAATGTTCTGCAGAGTGCGAAATGTTAGAATACAGAATGGCTTTCATACTTTGCATTTTTCCCAGATCTTCTATGCAATATTAACAACTTGAATGTTGACATACAAGAGAAAATCAAATTATTGGCGATATTTGGGACCATTTCAAAGCTTTTAAACTAAAGGTAATCTGTTTGCTAGGCTGCTATGAAAAAATGACTTGTATAATTTTCCCAAGGTTAAATTCAATACCCTCAATAAATGAAGTTTAAAGATTATAAAGATAGCTTGAAAAAACTGCATTTTGAGTTCCAACGCATATTGTAAGATTTCAGTGCCATTCAAACAAAAATGAATATTTTTACCATGCCTTTCAAAGTAAATTGTGAAGCAGTGAGGTCAGATTTGCAGTTTGAATTAATAGAATTGCAATTAAACAATCATAAGCAGTTGTTTTTGAATATGCTAGTTTTACAAATAATTATCAAAAGTAAGTTTCCCAAATTTAATATCTTAGACCCAGAAAATCTATGCTATGTTTGCTTCATCTCATATATGTGAACAGATGATTTCAACTATGAAAAAATTATTTTAGAAGTAGACTGACAGATGAGCATTTAGCCTTGCTCTTCAGAATCAATACATCTCCCTTTGAACCTCAATATAATGAACTTCTAAAAATGAAAACTCAATTACATTTATCTCTGTAATATCTATAAATTGCTTTCAAAATTTTAGAAAAATTTATCTTGATTCACCAAACTTTCCTTTTTTCCATTTTTGGCAAGTGACCAAAAATGTTAACCCATCCCTGCCCCAAACGTTTATAAATATTTTAAAAATGATTCTTTCATTTATTAAAGAAAAGAAAGAACAACATTTTTCACAAAAATGTTTTATTTCTATATACAATAGTTTGGAAGAGATACATTATAGACAAATTATAATGCTTTTCCTAAATGATATTTAATCACATGGTTTGATAAAGAAATTAATTAATACAAATTATGTTCTGGGCAGAACTACAGAAAACAAACTGCAAACTTTAAATAAACTATGAAATAAAAAATTTTTACATAATTACAATCAAAATCACAGGAGTATGCATTAAAAAAACATAAAAATTATAAAAGCTAACTACCTTGAAATCGCCCAGATACAACATTGCCTGTTTTGATCAACAATACAGGAAATATTAAAATTATGTACAATTTTAAGAAACAAATGATAAATAAAAATAAAGAAACCAAAAGTGCTATTTCCTAGCCAATCAAATTATTTTAAAGATAAAAAATATAATTCTTAACCTCTACTTACAATTAAATTTTGAATATTTGAGAATGTAATATAAAACAAAAGGTAATGGCAGTGTTGTTACAAGCAGAATGAATCCTTTATAAATAGCAAAATGGATACAACAGATTTCCTTCTTAATCAATCCCATTTTTACATGTTTAAGAGAAATAAGCTCGTTTCAAAACTACATAAAAATCAATATATTAACCAAATAAAATCCCTATAAGACTTACAAGTTAAAATTTATCAATTTAAAATACTACAAATATTTAAGATTAATATACAAATTATTCCTTTCACAAAATATATGTTTATTATGACTACAAATTTCAATTTTTCTTTGCATACTTGAAAAAATATGCTATAAAATTTAATTAATTTTTTTATAGTCTGAGTGAATTCTTAACATATTACTTATTTATAAAGTTTCATCCTTTTCAGATAATTTCTTGGTTTTCAAACAAATTATCGTAAGTATTCATAAATACAGGAAAATTCATCACTTTTAATGAGAATAAGTCAATTATGCACGAAATCACATGAACCAAATGACTAGTGATAAAAAAAAAAGGAGAAAGTAACAGTAAATTGAATTTTTTTCTAGACCAAATATTCATTTTGTTATACATGAATTTTTTATTTTAAAAAAGATATACTAAGTTATAATTTGTAAAAATGTATGTAAATAATAATAAAGTTTGTCTTAAAGATTCATCTAACACATATTACTTAATGAAAAAATCAAATTTTCAAATAGAAATAAAATATTTATATCATGTTTTAATTCTTATTTTTAAATTTTTTTTTCTTTTTTATACAGCAATGTTTATAATATTTTTCAAAAGCATACAATTATACCATTTATCAGGATGCAGAATAACAATGAATGTCATATTTCAAATTTAAACTTCATATTTTGTGATTTCGTAATTTTCCCAATAATTTATATTCTTGTAAGTGAAATAGTCAAATTTGGATTTTAGACATTTTTGCATACACATAGTAAAATGTTGTAATTTAATGAAAATATTTTTTAAACACATATAACAAAATGCAATACATATAATAAATTCAGAATGAGAGAAAAGGATTAAATGTCACAACAAAGGTTTAATAACATTATACAAAAAATATTTTAAAAAAGTTGTGACAAAATTATATTTTTTTATATCATACTGACTACAGCACACTCATATAGAGGTATTAAGTATATATACATTAAAAAAAATATCAATAGCTGATGAATTCTAATAAAATACAAAAAGCAATTCAAAATATGAATTGCTGTTCAAACAGGAACATGATATGCACACATAATACATATTTTACAAATTGTTTTATCAACAAGTGTGAAAATATATCTGGAAAATCCTTTTCCAGAAACCTTCTCTAAAAATGACATGAATTTTTGCACAGGCACATATAAAAATGAAATGTGTTCTGATTATATTGCTTTATTAAAAAATACATAAATAAAAGCAATGATGGAAACTATAATATTTGTGATTATGGATTGATTTTTGCAGTTGGCAAAAAAATGATGCAAAATAAAATCAACTTTAATAAAAATATGGTTAGTACAGATATGCAATGTATGCAGAATTTGCATATGGTATCATTTCTAGAACTATCCTCACTGAGTAAAATTATTTAAACAAGTGGGGAAACTATATTGTAACTAAAAATCAAAATAATTCAATAATTTTCCTTCTTTGTTTATAAATAAGTTATTCCTCACAATTCTAATCTGTTGTCATCCAAATTTCATAAACAAGATTTACAGTCAATTAAGCATAATAGTAGCTAAAAATCATATTTTTAACAATATGGAAAAATCAGAGTTATTAGTTTGTCACTTAACAGTCAATATTTGCTCACAATAACTAAATAGACAGGAACCTACAATTTAAAGTATATTCTGAACCACTAAACTCATAAAATCTAAAGTAGGATTCGAACTGCTGAACTGAAAGTCATATGAAAAATAAATGTAAGAGAATGTTATTATTTTAAAACTTTGATAAATTCTTTAGAAAGATTTCATCAGAAAAATTTACATGCAAAGCATTTTAAAACATCCAATCAGAGAATGCATAACTTTAATGCTATTAGTACATATATACAACTAACAGTTGTAAATTATCTTCACAAAATATAAGACTTGTTCTAAAATATTATAACCAAGTCTTCGTTTAAAAAGTTGAAAAGAAAAATATTTTACTTTTCAATATTTTCAAAGCATCAGCAATAAAATTTTCACATAAAACTTCATATAAACACATTTTAATCAAAGTTAAATTAGGGAACATAGATAATAAATAATATTGCTATTTGGAACTCAAAAGCAACACACAACATAAGTTCATATTTCTTAGTATTCCATTAAGAATTGAAATATTACAATATTTTAGAGAGCAATTTCTTAAAATGTGAAATAAATAGTAACCTAAAAAGAATTACATTAAATGTTAATTGATATTACATTTACAATTATACCATTAATTTGTTATTTAATATATTTTAAATTAATTGAAATTAATTAAACTGAGAATAATTAGAATGATTAAAAAGCACTACAATAAAATTACTATATTATATAACTAATTTATATATTTGATAAAATAGAATCTTTTTTTTATGAATGTAATAATCTTAGAACTTGACAAAAATAAATTAATCAAAGTAATTTGCACACATGAATAATGTGTACTGTAATTTAGATAATTCAACAGTATAAAAGCAACTCAAGAAAATTATGGGTTAATTTCCATAACACAATAAGCATAATAATAAATATAAATTCTAAATTTGGATACTAATTTTTGTGCTTATTTTTTAATTGTATGAAAAAAAAAAGAAAAAAAATTCTAGAAGTAAGTACTTTTAAATTTCTTATGTTGAAGTAGAAGTTCACCCTTTTCTTTACTTTAAATTTATTTTAAGAAAAACATTATTTGAAGAATTCTTTTTAGACATTCAAAAAGTAATCTTTGAAATATGCAGAAAATTTTATTTTGTATGGATATATTTAGTGATAATTTAATAAATCAGAGAAATATATATATATATTAATGCATAATAACATATACAGTATTAATAGTTATTATATGACATTAATACTTAAAAAACTTAAATTTTTTTAAAACATTTACTCAGAAGAATTTAAAAAAATATGACTTTCATAACATATTTTATGAAACTATAAATATAAGAGAAAAAGTGTTGAAATTTGAATATTTTATGGTCATAAATATTAAAAATTCCCTCTAAACGAATTCATTAAAAACTCTAAAAATTTTTAACATAAAAACAGAAGTTAGCAGTAAAATTCTCTCATTTTTTTTGTATAGCACTTCAATCATAGATGCTCTATTTGAAAGATTACTTATTTTCCTAATTGAATGTAACTAATCGTACATTCAAATTAAAATTAAGTAAAATTAGAGAAATTAAATTTAATTAATTTAAAAGTGCATAAGCACTTTTGTTAACTACAAAATTATACATTAATTGAAATCTTACTTTAGGAAAGTCAATATTAATTTCAAAGAAATTAAAACTCATAATATTTATCAACAAATAAGTTATATGAAAGATATATTACACAGAAATGCATACCTTGAATTCTCATCAATAAAAAAGTTTTTCTACCCATTACTGAAAAAAGGACATCAATTTTAATATTATAGAATGAATTTTTTCCAAAATTTGGAATAAATTTTAATAAATAGAAACTAAAAAGTGACTATTCTTCAGGTTATGTTGCTTCAGGTCAGGTTAAATTTTGAAGATTATATTTGTTCAAAATATATATAAGTATAAGGTTCACTGTATTTTAAATCAAGGAAATATGCATAATTGTTAAAAAGAAAATTACATAATAGTATATATTTTCTACAAAAGTTGCTATTGCTATGAATATACAAAACAGCACATGTATTAGGTTTTTACTTCATTTACATATTACAATTCAATTACAATTTGTAGGCACACATACTTTATTATAAAAAGTCAGGTACCTACTATAGCAGAATATATGTAAGAATAAAATATTTATTAATGCACTTCATGATTTTCAATGCTATCTCTCAGTCCTCAATCTTTTCTAAGTTTATTGAATCAAGAATTGGAAACAAAATTTTATTAAATTAAGATTTATTTAGAAATATTCATATACATATAATTTTATGCTTTATATTAACTTATAATATATTTGGATTAATCTTATCCAATCATAAATTTTAAACAAGTCCTATTGATAAAAGTAGTATTTTTTAAAAATAATCGTCATTTAAAATTAAAGGTGAAATTCTTGTTTATTTCTGTAAAACCAAATTAATTGAAATGTTTAGAGTAAGTTATAGATATTAAATAATTGCATGATCATTATTGCAACTACAGAGTTCTGATTTACCACTTAGGGATTCAATTCTGTCAGCTGCTGAAAAATGTAGTGATTTTCACATGAATTGTTAGGAATAAAAGGTGAAAATAATGAGAAAAAACATCAGCATAAAGAAATTGTAACATTAATTCCCAGATTGCCATTATCAGCAAATATCTGAGCTATATTGGTATCAAAGACAAGACAGTCACTACTCATGATAGCAGGTGTAACACCTTCCAGTATACTTCTAGGAGTGGCTTCCCATGTTAAACGACGACGATTTCCATTTAATTCCAACCTAAAAATTACAATAAATTGAATAGAATTAAAAATTTAACTTTTATGAGCATACTTTCAATTTAAATCTTATTTGCATTACAAATAAAATACATATTAGTGGAATAAATAAGAAACAATGTAACAAATCTTAAGGAAACACTATAAACATTATAATACAATAAAAGAAACATGCTGAATTTAAAAAAAATAACATAAAGACAATAAAAATATTAAAAAATATAGAAGGGTCTGATGATTTCTATTATAACTATTCCTGATTAGAAATAATATATATCTTAATAACTTTACCTATTGAAAATAATCTCAATTTTGTAATATGATATATTATTTTTAATATTCATTAATGGCTGAATTCCACCAGAGAGACAAATAAAATTATTTAGATTTAATAATGATTAATAGTGAGTTTCTTAAGCCTTGAAAATTCAGTTGAAAAATTAAAAAGACCAATAAAGGTATAGATCCAAAATACTATAATTCTTAGTTTAATATCAAGCATACAAACATGTCATTTTTGGTTTGATATTAAATGTATGCATTCAAACATATATAATTAGAAAGGAATTATATTAATTCAGATTATTATATAAATATATCTTGTAAAATCAATTAGCCTCTGGGGTTCAGGGAAATAACAAAATTTGATTCTGGGCTGTACACAAGGCTATTCGATGATTTAAAAGATGAATTTAGAAAACTAAATCAAAACAAATGACTACCAAAAGAAAGGTTTTAATTAAGGCAATGCATTTAAATGTTATATTTCTTTCTTCAGCCAAGATAATGCTTCTATTATATTTTTCTTTCAAAAATTAGATATTGCTGAAATGGGAAAATCATTTGAAATTTAAAAACAAAATATTTTTACTGCATGCCATTCAAAAAGAAAGAATTTTCAATAAAATAAAATTAGTTTTTTTATACCACTCTCGAATTTTGTCACTAAAGATTGTTATAAATTATATTAACACAAAATATTCTTTTAATGGTCATTACTAAATTTGTAATATTTTGATTAAAAATTTTGTTTGTATTTATTTACAGTTTTTATCAATATTTAAATGAAAATGCAGAACTCTTCATGGGCTCTAACTTTTATTTACTTGCAGTAAAAAATAAACAAGAGAATAAGAACAGTTATTTTAAATTTTGAATTTCTCTTTAATTCAGAAATAAACACCAGAACTCTTAACTCATTATAACATTGTTTAATATTAGATAAAAATTAACATTCACAATCAAAAATCAAAATTATTATAATGCAGAAGAGAATTTACAAATGAGAAATTTGATGACAAGTCTGAATCAATAAAAAGGATTTATTTCAGTGGTTATTGCTGATTTCAGAAATTTCAAATAATTATAAAATTATATTAAATATTATATTTGAAACTTCAAATAATTTTGATGGTAATTTGACCATTGAAACACATAAAATAAGTGCAGAACCACAATAAGTTCTTACCAAGTGAGTGCATCACAAAATAAATCATGCTTTCAAATAGTTTAATCTCTGCTTTTTTAAAAAAAATAATAATAAAAAAAATAAAGCAGTAAATGATTTCTCAACTAAATGATGCAAAACAATAAAACCATATGTCACATAAAAAAAAGGTGATTAGCTCATTGTCTACATATGTAAAAATAAAATTACACTTTATTAAATCTAAATTTAATTGTTGAAGGTAAGAATTGCTTTTGCATAATTTAATAAATAGAACCTGATGAAATTTAATAAATAGAAAACAATTCGTGTAGAAAATTGAGGGGGAAAAATCACTTTGAATTGTGAAAAGTGTAGATTACTAAACTATTGCAACCTTCTAAGAAATAAAAGGTTGTCAACCAACTGTGTTAATACAGCAACATTGTTCCAGATATAAATACTATTACCGTATTTTCCTGTACATAATCCGCGGATTATGTGTTAAAAAAGTTCCGAATTTTGCTGTGCGTATTATACGCCGCCGCGGATAATCTGATAAAAAACATTCTCCATCAGAAAAGCTTACAAGAAAGTTTTGAATGAAATACTCTGTATGTTTCATAAAATAAATAACAAGTGGTACCAAGATACATATGAGTTATTTAAACTATAATCGGCTTTCTTCAATTACGTTCAAAAACAAATTCGTTTCCTCTTAAATATATTACAGTTGTAAATTCACTAACGTCATTGTGCAATTTGCCTTGACGGGAGCTGTTTCGTTTTTAAAATATTCAAATTTACGTATATCGTCATATTGAAGCCAAAACTTTTAAGTTACACAGCAGATTTTAAATTAAAAGCTATAGCGAAAGCAAATAAAAAAATGGCGTTAATAAAAAAATGTGTTAATGGGAAGTGAAAAGCAAAGCACGCGCGGTATAAAAAAAAATTGTATAAAATACACAATAATCCATTTCTTTCATTTAAATATTAACGAAGCAAATATATATTAATTTAAATATGTGTCTAACATCGTTTTAAAAGATATTAGAAGCTAAATATCGATAAGTTTTGCAAGAATCTTCTCGCAATTATCGCTCTTGATGGATCTCGTGCTTTCATCTCATGCTTATCGCACTTTGCGATGAAGTGGATCTAGACTGATATTTTTCATAATAAATGCTTTTTTTCTATTACAATTTATTAAATTTTTAATCCTACTGTGCATCTCATTTATTTTATGTGACACCCGTATTATCAGCAATACATGTTCGCCGGAAAAAATTGCCGCGGATTATATACAGGAAAATACGGTATATTCAAAGATGAAACTAAAAACTGAAAGTTAAAAATGATCAGTTTATTTTGAAGCATTACCCCATCTTAAAACTTTACATGTTCAATAACATACTAGAAGGGAAAAGATCAATTTAATTTGAATTATAAATAGTAGAACATAGGAAATTTCTTCAATTAAATTCAATACTGTGATTTTTTGCATAAAAATGTAAACTCCTGATATTTGAATTCTAGACTTTCTCAATTTTCTCCAATTCTGATTTAGATTCTATTTAGAAAACTAGAAATAGACTAAAAAGCAAAAGAATCTTATCTTGAATATTAGGCTTTTAAAACCAATCCATACTTCACCATTTCAAAAACTCACAGAATTCATTTGAAAATGCCAGAAATTTTATGAGATATTTATCCAAATGATTTAACTAGCGTTGCAACACAGAAACACTTTTAGTTAAACTTAAAATTTACAGTTATTATTTTTTTGTTATTCCTAATACTTTTTCTTAAAATAATTGTTTTAAGGGAAAAAAATCTGTAAGGTTAAGACCCTATCTCATTGAGCAAAAGTGGCAAGGATTGGCTTATAAAACCAAAAGACTATGAATATCAGCACAAAATCCTATTATTAGAATTTAGAAATCCAGTCAAATGAACAGTGACTTTCCCTGAAATCATTTAATACCAAACTTAGCTTCTATTCAAATTACCATGTAGAAATTATTAAAAAAAAAAAAATCAAGAATTTATGAAATTTTTGGGTGTGATGGATGGATGGATGGATGGATGGATAGACAGATGGATGCCATGCATCCATGCTTATATACATACATAATATGAACATTTAAAATTATATAACTGTAGTAAAGAAAAAGATTTTACATTAGTATATTAATTAATAAAACGAATTCGATGTAGTAATATATATCAAAAAAATATATACAAATTAAAAACTGAAACATGAGATAGTTCAAATAAATAATGGTCAAAAAAATTAATATAATGATTTATTTTATTTTCATTTCTTCACCATTAAATTACAATTCAGATTATTTAAGTATCATCAAGAAATCTAGAGTTGAGAAAAAGTAATAACATTAAATAAGAAAAACTAATAAAAAAAACTATTCAAAATATTTATACCTATATATAAAGTTCTCTGCCTGTTTTCTAGATCCAATTAGTTGAACAATTGCATAAAATTGTTGATGACCATCAACTTTTTCTTGTTTTTCTAGAACTAGCATAAAATGATGACCAAAGCAAGACTGCATCATTACCCAATCTACAGCACCAGGAAGGTTTATATCAGTAGCTAGAAAAACAATGTCCTCACCTGCAAATGTTAAAGAAATATTTTTTTGAAACAATAACTTGATCCGTTATCATATATTTTTTTTTCAAGAAAAAATTTTGAACAAAATAAATAAATTGTTTACTTAGTTATAATCTCAAAAGATTTTTATGAAAATTAACTTTCTGGAATTATTCAAATGATAACTGTTTCAGTTTCTCTTTCTACTCACAGAGGAAATTTTAAAATCTTTTTAAATATTTGAAAGTATTTAACCACAATTTTTCAAATATGTACAAGCTTCTTTTATTACTATTTTTTTTTTCAAAATTAAAAGACAAATATTAAATAACATTTTCAGACTCAGTATTAACTTTATAATAATGATGCAGTGCAATTTTTACTAAAAGTAATATACAAGGAATTCTACCATAAGCAAATTTTAATTATAATAGCCAAGTGTACCACAATTTTTGAACAATTAACAGTGAATATATTTAAAAGCAAAAACTTTCATTATAACTGATGAAACTAATGATATTAAAATTAATCATTATCTACTACACTATAATGTACATCTAACAAAGGCATCTACATATAAATTAACAACATTTCAATTATTTTAAAAATTTTCTCAACATTTATGAAAAATAATAATAATAAATTAAAGCAAGTAATGTGCAGTTTAAAATCTAATTTAAAAATGTGAGAATATACCTTGTAATGTTGTTATAGATTTGTGTATAGCCATTAAATGAGGCATTACTTGATCTAATGAACCAAACCATTTACATTGAGCACCAGGACAAGGACATGAATAAGGCCTATAATATGTAAATACTCAAATTAAAAAATTTAAATAATGTCAAAATCAGTAGACAATTACAAAAGCAAGTTTAATAAGTAAAATTATTAAAATTAAGGTAGACAATTAAAATGTGATATACTATATATAGTTTATAACACATGACAAGTCGGAGAACTCTGAGATAAGAATAAGTTTTCATGTTTAAATCACATGTGAAGGTGTACTCTTTGCTTAGGAACAATTGGGAATGAAAGAAGAGATATTATATACTTCCTCAATTGCCTGAAAGTCTCAAGTCTTCTGCCAGTAGGAGAAAATAAAATAGTTGATAAATTATTTAAAGTCAAAAGATACTAATGCTTTACATAAAAAGTCAGTGGCATTTTTAGCACCATTAGCTGCTTCATTATTGCCGCAATGCCAATATGGCTTGGAACTCAACAAACATGTCAAATCCTTTGCTATTCAAAATATTTAAAATATATAAAATTTCCTGAATAACTGAATGACATTTGTCATTAAAATGGTCCACTTATGTGACCACACTCAT
Organism: Latrodectus geometricus; assembly: GCA_026290005.1. NCBI lineage: Eukaryota > Metazoa > Arthropoda > Arachnida > Araneae > Theridiidae > Latrodectus > Latrodectus geometricus. The sequence goes on along the minus strand of JAPDSC010111126.1, from coordinate 104,372 downwards.
GCTATCTGTATAAATACAGTATTTTTTTTATGAGAGTTGAATTGTATTAATCTGGAGCACAAACAATAGTAACTACTTTGGCTGTGTACACAGAACATGATGCATAAAATTTATAATTGTAAACTATATTATCAACAATACCACAACCAACCTCACCACTTAATTTTGAACTATTATTATAAAACAAAAATGTAGGAGGAATACTGAAAATGAAGGTATGATAATCTGTTGCAAAATAAGGGAGAATGTGACTGATTTACTGTATCCAGCAAATGGATTGATTATATTGGCAGTAAGGATATTACAAGAAGGAAATTTCAGGGCATTTATAAATTGAATTCGTACATTGGGGAACTCAGATGAAGACAAATGAATTTGTACACTCATAAAATGGTAGTATATTACTTGGTCGTGCATCATATATCTTCTTTAACAGACAATCCTTGATCTCAAAGGATGTTGTGATGCAATTAGTATTTTAAAGTAATAATTTAAGGATAACTTTTCACATCTTATATCGAGAGGTAACTGTTTGAAAATCACATAAAGACTTGGAACAGGAGAAGTTTGGAATACTTCAGAACAAATTTGCAAAGCTAAGTGATCTACAGGGTCTAATTTGTGTAATATTGATGATCTGGCAGATCCATAAATTGCACTATCAGTGTCGAGATAGAATAATTGATAGATGTACACAATGCCTTACAATCTGCATCCCAAGAGCTATTAGAAAGCACCAAGAGAATATTTTGCGATTTTTCATACCTCTTACGAAAATCTAAGTTAACTTTTTGTCAAACACAAATCCAAGAAACAATATTTAATTAACAGGAATAACTGTGCTTGATATTTTTAATTTCTAGATCAAGATAAGGCTGAGTTTTTTTTTTTTTTTTTTTTTTTTTTTTTTTTTTTTGCAAAAATGGATTCATTAACTTCTGTAGGGTGATAGAGTTTGCCCACTTCCATAACACAATGCAACTAGATTATTGACTGCAATTTGTAAACTACCATACAATCAGTCGCATATTGAAACCCTGACAAAAGATTTGGAGGTGATCAACATATAATGTGCTGTGGATAGATGGTTGTAATACATGAAGAATGTTGCTGATACAAATATTAAAAATAGTAATATTTAAGATGCTTCCCTGCTAAACACCCTCAGATTGGATAAATGGATTGTATAAAACAGATTCTATACAGACATTAAAAACATAAGACTTTAAAAAATTCTAAATAAAAATGGGCAAATTTCCTCTGAAATTAAATAAAGTGTGGAGAACTCATGTTCATGAACTCATCTGGAGTGTCATGTTCTATCAGGCTTTTTCTGCATCAAAAAAGATAGACACCAAATAATGTCTCTGTACAAAAGCATTCCTAATTTGTATTTCTAGGTATGCAATTTTGTCAAGTGTGGATCTACCTTTCCAGAATCCACTTTGATAAGTGATATGCACTGATTGTCTTCAAATAAATAAACAAGAGAGGTGTTGACCATACCCTCAAAAATTTTAGTGAGGCAACTTGTGACAGCTATTGGACAGTAATTTTGAGAATCAGTAGGATCTTTACTGGGTTTCAATATAGAAATAGTTTTTTCTTTACACAAGAAAATGGGATAAACATATTCCTTTCATATTCTATAGAACAGAATAAGAATGTGTATCCAAGAATCATGTCAAAGATGACAAAGCACCTTATATGAGACACCATCTGGTCCTGGACTAGTACTTTTTGCTTGGAACAGTGCTCTCTGCAGTTCCAGCATTGAGAAATCACAATTATGTGGGTCTTTATTATCTTTTTCTCAGCAAGTCTTAATCATGAAACTTCATAAGTTTCTTTTAAGCTTCCTCTTTGGTACTGAAAAATCCAGGATTATAAGAGGCTGGACTAGATAATCTTGCAAAAGTTTCGCTAAAACATATTGGCAATATCATATTGAGAAGAGTATGTGATAGCTCCTATTTGTAATATTGGGATGATAAAGAAATCCTGATACTGGCTGTTTTAACTTTCTTCCACAATTCTTCGATCGAAGTTAATGATGTGATGGAAGAGACTTATTTTATCCAAGATTCTTTTTGACTATATCACATTAGTTGACAGACGAAGGCTTTAGTTTTTGGAAAGTTACAAGGTTTTCTGTTGTGGGATAACTACGAAAAATAGCCTAAAACCTTTTCTGTTTCTTGTATGACACCTAACATTCATTGTTCCACCATATTTATTATGCTTATGAAGAATCGGAGAGAATTTGGAAATTGTGCTTTTAGCAGCATTTAAAAGTGCATGAGAGACTTTTTATACAGCAACATCAATGTCTTCATTTCTATCCATCCTGTCGGTTATCATAGCTAATGAGTGTTGTGTGGCCAACTTGAACGATACTTCTCATAAAGTGTCCATTAAAATCGCCAAGCACTATAAAAGGCGTAGGTAGTTAATCCAATAAATTGTTCAACTAATTGGTTGGGGAGGTAAATAAAGTTTACAAATACTAATGAGAGATGTTGTATGTTCACATATTGCAACAGCCTGTAGTGATATGATAAGGAACTGTACAGAACTAGGGAAGTCATAAAACATGAGAATGCACATACTTTCAGATACTTTATCAGGAGTAACATCTTTTCTCACACAGTTATAATCAAGCAATTTAAAACATGAGGCTCCAAGAATGTTTCTTGAATACTTTGGATTGTACATGTTAATAATTGTTTAAACATCTTCTATATGAGAGTGAAAACCTTGACAATTCCAAGAAATAAAGGATACCATTAAGCAAAACTGAATGCTTGAATGCCTTGGAACAAGCTATCTGGGAATCAGATGAATCTTCACTCAGAAGTGTTTTATCATCCATTTGAAGGATCTACCTTCACTGCACCTGTTTTAGGGGAACATAGAGTTATTTTACTTGTACAAAGTGATTTACAGGGCCCTTCTTTTGCATGTACTTAACTTTTGGAAATTTTAGGACTTTGTTTTGCAAAAAACTTTAGAGAAATATGTTTTAGAATAGGTAAGACAATCCTTTTAGAAACACTAGAGACACTAAACTTTGCAATCGGAAGACTTAAATAATATTTTTCGGTACAACATAACTTTATTAACAACTAGTGAATAACTAATACCTTGTTGAGGGATACAGGTAGTTTTTGCATACAAGTAGTTTTTGCATGTTCAAAATGTTGACATTAAAAGCAATGTAAAGGGTTAGGAATATAAGGATAGACACAGCAATTTAAATAGCCAGCTCTAATAAACTGAAGTAGTGCAGGAATTGCAAATATGAGTATCAGGTGTATAGTTTTTAAAATTGTGTCCTCTCTCCTGATTGTAATGCATTGTACATGACATTTTTTGTCAGCAAGATTATCCAAAATTTCTCCCCACATAGAATTTAACTTGCTATGGGCAGATACTGTAACATCAGCATTACCAAGATATTTTAGTTTTAGAAGATTTCAGACTGTTTAGCTGACAATACTTCAATCAAGAGATCACCAGATTTCATTTTATGAACATTTTTGACACTTCCTACTATATCAATGAGATTCTTATTAAAGAAGAAGCATTTTTAAAATTGCCACTTTCTTTTAATGACAAAATATTTTTGATCACATATCATTGCTTGCTCTATAGAAGCAAAGAATTAGAAGTACACTCCATAAGAAAAGTTGATCAATTCAGGGCCAAACCACACCACAGAGTCCTACAAGTGGAAGCAGGATAACAGCACTAGTGCTAGCCAGATGCTATACACTTTCATTACATCCCTAGTGCAGGGGCCTCCCTCCTTATTGAGTCATTCAGCAGATATATGTTAATTTGACCCATGTAAGCCAATATATGTGCTAAGGACCACAACACATATCCCATTTACCTGAAGCAGCAGAAAAATTTGTTGGTCACTGGAAGCCTCAATTATTAGGATCACACTTTCAAGGGAATGGGTCATCACGCATAGCAAACACATGGGTGATTTAGTGCCAATGAGTAGCCCATAATAGCAACAGGGTGGATATAGATCTGTTATTTCCACATAAAATTATACATTTTAGAATAAAAGTTGAATAAGAATAAATCAGTCAAAATAATATTTTTCTTGCATTTCATTATTGATCTTGGGCAAATGATTCAGTAATCTTGTTATAACTGGAAATTATATTTAAAAGAAACTTTTGATAAAGCATTTTGTCAGTAAACAGAATGGGAAAGAAATATCATTTAGATTAATAACAAATAACTTAAAGACTGAAGATAGTTATTGAAAAAAGTATTTTTTATATTAAGTACTCAAGTCTATTTAATTAAAAAAAATTGTGCAGAGCGAAGGTCAAAAAACCACAAATAGGCAATAAAATACCCGACAGTTTACAGGTTTTTGTCAACAATCTGGCCAGATCTGTAAAAAATGTGACTTCCAGTGACTTAAATAGTAACAAAATATAATGTATTTGTACATATAACTATGCCTGGGTACAAAGTTTGTTATTTTCCAGGATTCCATTACAGATATCTTAATTAAATAACTCCTTGCCTAAGCATCACTAAAATTCATAACAGTTAACCTGAAAACATATCATAACTATGAAAACGTAAAAAAATAGTCTAATTGGAAAATTCATTATTTTTATTACAACGTATTAATGACATCAAAGGGAATGTTACTTTTCTGAAAAAGCTGTTATTGGCTTGGTTTGTTTGTTATTTTTTACACACAAAGGCTAATGAGATCATTTCCTTGAGTTTAAAATGAATTTTGAACACTACAAACATTCCTGGCCTAGGTGGGACTTCAACTGACAAACTGTTGGACCAAAAAACAGAGAACTATCCATATGGAAGCCAGTTTAGAGAAAAGGCTTTTGTATGTAGATATTCAATATAGTGAAGGTAGCAGTTCTATTCTTTAACGAACATTCTCTTAGGCATCCTTTGGATCAAAGAAACTCTATAAAAAGTTTAAACAACTTGAATGTTTTTGCACACCAGTAATATCAGCTTGCGAACAATGTAGTCTTCAGCTAAGGTATCTCTCCAAGTCAAAAACCAGAATTATGCTATAGTAATTTAATAAATGTGCTAACAAATTTCATGTCTTGATTTCTAAATTGTGTATAACTCAATAAAGCCTAGTGAAACAGCAACTTTAGGCCAAAATCCAGCTAGGAGTCTTCTGATTTTTATATACCAGTAGCTAGTAAAATTTTTGGCATGCAGATTTGCAACAATTTTCCATTAAAAAGCCTGACTAACATAGTATTATGTAGTGTGTTATACTAGCTTTTTAATGAAAAATTGTTGCATTAAAAACAATCAAATTATATCGTTTTCTAAAGTTTTTATTCTTACCCTACACATTTTAGGAAAAATGCTCCAAACAATGATTTTTAATCTAAAAAAATATGTAATAAGAAATCATTAGTCAAATTTTTTTTTAATGAAATAAAAAAGATCATTATCTTGTGAAATTTATACAAACTTTTCATTCTGGAATTTTGTTTTTAGGCCAATTATAATATATATAGCCTATTTGTAATCAAATTTATAACATATTTTTACATAAATCTTTTACATTATTTCCAGGTTATAATAAGAATAAACAAAAATATCATTTATACAAAATATTTTCAATGACATGATTATTATATTACCTAAATATTATAAAAATAGAAAAAAAAAATTTTTTAATTTTATTTGGAAAAGAAACATGACTTGATAAAAGTTATATCTCAAAGCAAAATTTACATGATCTATTGACTTGATACAAATAATACACATTGGAAGAATAGACTAAAAATCCTTAGACATTTAGACCATTGAACTATGTATAGCAACATAAAAAGTAATGATTTTTAAAAATAAATATTCAGTAAAAGATATAGAAATCAAGAAATTTTTTTTTTCAAAAGTCAAAGAAAATTATTGAGCATAATTTTAAGTACAAATTCTAAATTCGATAATTTAAAACATCTTACCTGAATTCACAGAGCTCTTCATGATCTGCTTTTTCAGTATGCATTAATTGCTGCTTACAACCACTTTGAGAATATTTACAAGGGAAGAAAACTGTTGTTGCCACTTTTTCCATGGCTAAATTTCTAATATTACCTAAACGAACAAAAAACGTATTTGTAACAAAAAGGTCATGTTACTGGAAGTATAAAGTAACAAAGCTCCTAAAATTATTTAGTAAAAAATAAAAAGTTTTTCACTAATGAAATCAACAATAATATGCAAAATTGTGGACATTGTGGTTGTGGACAAAGTGGTTCATTGTGCAGTAACAACCATAAAGAAGTTACTGCACAATGAACCACTTTTTTTACAAGTCTCAATTATAAGTCTATTAAAAAAATTGTTGCCATCACAATAATTAAGGTAATTTAGATATTTATTTATTATATCATTAATTCATTATTATATGATTACAGATAAACTAAAAATTAAAATCTCACATTACATTTATATCAAATGAATAAAAAATAAATTTCTATTTACATTAAAAAATTTAATGTAGTCTTATGGTAAGATAACACTCTTTGACACAGATTCTGCATGTGATTACAAGCATTATTAAACTGTGAAAGATGAATGTTGTGCTTTTGCTTTCTACATACATACATTTATCTGAATAGGAGCTTATGAGTTTTCCAGGTTTCTTCTTTTGCAACACAAATATTTGGCTTATTACCTATGAAAGATTTTCCCTTCAAAAAAACTGATGCAGTGGGAATAAGAAGAATACTTTATTGTCAAAAGATTAATTCCAATAAAATAAAAGAAAGTTAATTATAACACTAATACAGCTTTTGATTTTTTTAAATTTTAGCAGTAAAACAAATTTTGAATGATAAAAACTTTTAGTGAGCCATTGTATCTTAGTTAAGAACACACTTTAAGATAAACTACAATAAAAAATATTGCTACAATTATCGCAGTGACATAGTTTGCTAAGAAGTAGCATAATAGCAAAAACATTTTAGTCTTTTAATGAAGCATTGTTTTCTGCAACAGTACTCTTAATTTCTTTCATAGTGTGAAGTCTATTTTTGCATCTTTTATAAATAGCTGAACAGATATATAATGAAAAATGTAAATACAATCAATTCTTAAAATCTATTTTTAAATTAAATTAATGTCAATTTAATACTAATTTACATAATAATAAAGGACACCTTAGTTAATATAAAAATGAACGATATTGTAAATTCAAGTATCTCTACTTTCTGCTATTTTTTTCCCCCAAAGTCTGCTATTAAATAGTTAAATGGGTATTGCTATTACAAGATGAATTTTGTATAACTCTAAGCTACTTTCTGGTAACTAATATTACAGTTTTGCATATAGCGACTGATCCTTAAATCCTTGAAAAAATATGCAATAGTGAGTTGTTATTTTTAGAATCCATCAAGATCTAAATCCTTAGGAAACCAGATAATTATGATTCTTTGATATTCCTAATTAATAATTTATCAATACATTCAAAAAATCGGCATATATTATCAGTTATTCATCACTTAATGGAAAATAAAAAAAAGTTAAGAATGTACCATTTATATTCCGTTAACAAAAGCGTTTCATACAAAAAATATGAATTAAAAAATATTATTTCAATCTCATCTCTACTTGAAACATGACAAAAAATTTCCATTCATCTATATTGTATCTATATATTACACATACTATGTCTAACATTCTCTTAACAATTGATTTCACATTTATCAGGATTGAGCTGAACTTCACATTAGATTTTCATATTTGGTACATTTCTTTTAATAAGAATTTTATCTATATTTAATTGTGGTTATCTTAAATTTTATCTTAAACTTAATGATATCAAGAGATAACAAAATATTTATAAATAAAAAGTGAAAAGTATGCATCAAAAAGAAAAATTCTTTTACTACAAATGTGATCCTATTCTCATATTCAAATTGAATTAATATTCCAATTGTATCATGTATTAAATACATAAATCAAATTCAGAAAAGTCCATTAGGTATAAGATTTGCCAATAGATACTTAAAATAACAATAACTATATAAGTCAACAAACATATCAAATTCTCCAAAAATAATCTAAATTTTACTTAAAATATTTTCAACTTTGAATTCATGAAAAAAAATATCTTACATTAAAAAATCAACAAAAGATTTGGTTAAAAGAATATAAAATGATGAAACTTCATTTATCAAAAATAATTGGCTCTTCAAATCTACTATTGCTTTCAACATTAAAAAAAGGATTTTTACCTATAGGTCCTCTGCAGCTAGGACAACAAGTTAATTTATGACGACAAGAGGCACATACAAGATGTCCATTTTGACACTGTAATATGGGTGGTAACACATAATCAAAACATACTGGACACTCAAATAAACTTGCTAAGTCAGCAGTAGTTGAATTAGATGCCCCTGATGTACCAGCATGTCCATTTACTGAATTGTGGGCACCAGCTGTGAATAAAAGAAATAAATTTTAATTACAATATATATAAAAATAGTAATTTCAAAATATAAAAGCAGTTTTGAATCTAACAAAATGTAATGATACATAGAATAAAATGAAGACTAGCAATAAAGTTACTTACATTTAGTCTGAATTTGCATATAACATTAAATAATATATCAAAGATTTAACAGGAATCATTGGCTGAAAATAAAAATAATTAATATGTGTGTCATATTTTTAAAAATATTTTGAACAATTAAGAAAAAGGGAAACTAGAAACTTAAACAGGGACTGATTTTCTATGTCCTGTGCTCTAAGTATACAAATTTTAGAAACCTCAAAATGAAACAGTGTATTCAGAAACTTATATTCCATATGTTTTGATATTAATTCCAATTAATAAAAAATGAATAAATTATTTTATGACATACATAGTATTTTGAAATATTTTGAGTTTTCAACCTTCAATCCTGAATAATCAGTTACCTCTTTAAATATATCAGATATAGTTTGAAAATAAATCAGTCCCTGAAAACAAAGCATGTTTTATTTTATTTATATTCAATAAATAAAATTATTTTATGAAAATCTGGAACAAGTAAAATCATTGAGAACCTATAGAGAATACATAAGTTGAATAGTATTAAGACATAAAATAAAAATTGAATCAAAACTTATTTAGAATTAAAAGTTACATTTCAGTCACAATCAGCTAATTACTCATAAATATGTATATATTGGAAGATATTTTTTATCAAAAAAGATAATAATCTTTGAATCTTATTGATAGATATTACCTATTCTTATCAAAATGTCTAAGCAATCACTATTTTTAAAAAATTATTTTCCTCAACACTACATTAGCAAATTTAGAAAAGCTATATTTGTTTTAACTGCAGAAAAATTAAAATCCTCATTACATAACAAATTAATTCTATAAAGGCTACAATAACAATAAAATAGCAGGTAGAATAAATTTTAACAGCAAAAATAAAGTCCTCCAAAGCAGCAGGTAAATTGCATTTTTAAAAGAAGTTAAAACTGGTAGGATATACTGTAATTCTTGAATTGTAGAAAACTGTAATATAATAAACTTTAAATTCTCATATTTTAATGAAAATGCAAAATTTGATTTCATGATTAAATTGTATTTTTTAATCTTTTAATAATAAAAAATAAAAACTGAAATTATTTTAACAACTACAACTCTTCTCTACAATACAGGGAGTATTTTGGTCTCCTTCACCAAACGGTTTCACTTTTTCTGATTCTTCCTTGACTTTTGTCTTTCTCAATTTTTAATCATCTTTTTTGTTTTAATCCTCTTCCAACTCATCCAGTTATTTCTTTCTGGGATGTTCCATTTTCCTTTTATCCTTTAGTCTTCCTATATATTTTCTATGTTGACTTTTCCTCACTCATTCGTTCCAGATGTCCAAGACATAGTATTTTTGTTCTTATTATATTTACTACACTTTTTTCCACATAGAGCTTATTTAATTTGGAACTACTCTTAACTCTCTATATATCTCCATCTCTTATTGATCCATATATTTTTATTAAAATTCTTTCAAATTTAGTTATAAATTTTTAATTAACTCACACTGATAGTTACCAATCATTTTTTCTGTATAAGATTGTAATCTATCTGTTGCAGAGTGATACAATGCCTTCAAAAAATCAGCAAAACTGAACTGATAACTTGGCAACAATCAATTAATAGGGTATAAGAAAATTAGAATAAGGAATGCTTTGAATCTATATTGTTCAGGAGCAGTGAAATTATTTTTAAATTATTAATTTTCATACAATACTCCTACATCTAAAAGCAAAATTATCTTCATAAAATATTTAGTATTTTCTACAATGTGATATTAGAATTTACATCTAAGGTGTGAAATTAAGCAGGAACTAATTTAATATCCTATTTATGACTTTCTTGAATCCTATTTTATACTTACATTTAAACTCAAAATCTTTTTTTTTTTTTTTTTTTTTTTTTGGAAAAAATTTTTTTTTTAGCCATTTTGGACTCAAAAACTCCAAAATAAAAACTTAACTTGTTATGTTAGTTAAATTAAAAGATAGACAAATTAAATAAAATGTAAAATTTAAGTGACTGATTTATTGTTGATAGTATTTTACTTATAACAATATAAAGTCTAATTTACTTAAAGAATTTAATAATTACTTTAAAATTCAATATTTTTTTATTCTGAATTTTTTGGATATTTTAAAATTACACTTTAATGGAATAAATTTATATGGTTATTAAATAAAATGCATAGAAAAATTCATTAAATCATAAAATTCAAAAACTTAAATTTTACCAAAGATTTTCCAATCATGCTGTGAAACAGGATATGCATTGAAATATTAATTTTAATAAGATTATCCAATTTCATGTCTAGAGTCATAATTTCTACAAAATCATGTCAAACATAAGTAAAAAAATAATTTAAAAAATTTTAAACTTCTAACTTGAAAAGTCTCAGAATACTCATACATCTAAGTAGAAAATAAATTAAAAATATTGCATTCATCTAGATAATATAATATGCTATAAAATACATAAAATGTAAATTTTGCTAAATATAAATGCTTATTTTCCATTTATTAACTTTTATTATCTATCAATTTTTATTATAAAATTTTTCCCCTCGACTCAATATATTAAAATGCTGAGAACATAAAAACATGCACTATTATGATATGTTAATGAATTAGAATGTTCCAAACAGCATATATACACTTAACTAAAATCACATGCAGCCAATGTACTATCTTTAAACTTGTGCAATATGTGTAACTTAACGACAGATGTAGAAAATGAGATTGATACCAAAGAAAGTTAAAAATCTTCATTGTCTTCAAATTACTTAAAAAATTTGGGGTTATATCATGACAGAACTTGACAACTTGCAAGCTTAAGTTTTAGACATTTTCTAGGCAATAAAATAATCATATGCTGATTCAGAATATTTTCACAGGCAGTTTTATTAGAATAATGTGAAACAGCTTTTGTAAAAATGTGAACTAGTCATGGGTCTCTATGTTGTACTTTTAAACAAAGAATAGAGTGATAATACTGCCAGTGCACAAGAAATTTTATCCTAAATCTAAGTCAATAATTTTATAATAGTCTATAATACTGCTATTAAGCAAGAAATGCAAGACTTGCTCTATAAATTAATCAAAAACAATTGAAATTGTTTTATTTGTTTTGTTTTTAATTTCTATGAATTTGTCCTCTATAAATAGCATATTTTGGAAAATCAAATAGCATCTAATTCAGAAGCATACTATGAATAAAAATATCATAAGCTTTTTGTTTATTGAAGTGCAGGTCTAAGAAAATAACAGTGTTATAATCAAGGTCATATTTCAAGAATACTTTCAATGATTTTTTGCAGGAAGAAGAGATTCAATATATCTTAAGATTAAAAATTATAAAGTTTATTAAAACATTATAAAGTTTATTTATGATACATTTTATCCTAAAATTAAAATTATAATTTTAGTATAACCATTTTACTTAAAATATAATCTTTGTTTTCATAAAAAAAAGTTATTAATTTTCACCTACCTTGAAAATATAAATTGAAAAAAATTTTAAATGTCTCATTAAAAAACTAAAAAAATAATTTTTTATAGTTAAAATCTTAAAAAAATGGGATCATTATCCACATAATATATGTTTAAAATATATTAAGAGAAGGAATATTGGTTAAATATAAAGGAAAAGTAACCTATTTTCTAGAATGCAAAGATAAATAATTAACTAAGTTATCAATGTTCTTTAACATTTAATAATCAATTATTTTCCTATAGTATACAGCCAAAGACTTGAAACATATCTAATAATTGTTGCCAGTATTTTTACATTATCTTAAACAGAAATCACATAATGGGGAAAGCATAAAATAAAGCAATATCAAACAATGAAATTATATAATTTATTCAATATGATATCTAAATTTTTCCCTTTTACTCCTTCACTCATTTTTTCATAGCAACAAATACATATAAACTTGAAATTTGCCAGAAATATGTACATAATATTTCATCAAACTACTTAAATAGTAGCCAACTCTTCCAAAAATATGTTTTAATACTTTAGATTACAAAACTGAGTCATATTAAATGTAACAACAATGCTTGAGTTATTGAATCTTTAAATAATACAAATTATAATTACATGTCAATTGAGAAAAAAAATCAGAACTTTTTTACAAAGAAAATTATATCCATCTTAACTTTATATAAGTAGAATTAATTTCAGATACGTGGTTATGTATGAAAATAGTTCATAAATATTCAAATAACAAAATAATTATTCATCTGACAATATAAAGAATTTTCAAATGAAAGACATTGACACATTTTGAGTTCAAAACATATAGCTTTTTCATGAAATTTAAAGGGTGTAGCATTTAAAGCAAATTCATTTTAATTACTTTCACTTTAGATTTATATTTTGTACAATATTATAAAAAGCAGAAAATATTTTAACTGATGCAAGTACAGTTTGCTGATAAGTAATATATATAAATTAATTAAAAATTAAATTTAATATTTTATTATAGAGAGAAATTTTTACATATGCTCATATTGAATGCAAAGAAATTTAATGTATTACCAATATTATATTTATTGTCAATAGATGCAGATGATGGATGAATTGGAGCTGTATGGCAAGTGGCAGACAGGTGGTTCCTTGGTTTATTGGGAGGGTGCTTCTTTTCCATTCGGAAAATCTATTTGAAATACAGGATGATAATACAAACCCAGAGCCTAGGTGAATAATAAAGAAAATGAATTATAATATGCATAGCGTATACATAAAAAGCAAACAAGTAAATTCACTTCAAGAAGTAATTTAAATGGTAACTGAATTCAAAAGTAGTTTTTTAAGATAATTAAAAAGAATAACTAAAAGTAGAGACGAAAAAATTGGAGAATAAATTTTATAATCTAATTTAACATTTTATAGTTATTACACATACACAAATTAACTTACATTTTTTTTATCACACAGTATTTTTCCATAGTAAAATAATTCTTAAAATTATCTATAAAAATATTGTCGATATGTCTATAAAATACAAGTTATATAAAAATATGTAAATATTTCCAGAATTATTAACACCACAAAATTTATGTTTAATCCTGGATTATTAAGGCTGTCAAATATTTCCTCAGAGAACACAAATTTGAACATATGGAAGAAAAAAAATTTTTAATGAATAAAATAACTAAAAAATGGTTAGAATTTCAAATAATAATTATAAAAAAATTGTATCATTTAGTTTTCAATACTATAATCTTAAAATGTGTTACACTTGGAAGATGCTCCATATCTCACTTTATATAAAATAATCATAATACAAAGTTTAAACATTTTGGAGTTAATGATTCAATAATTACTATTTTTTTACATAAATTTTTATATGAATCATAATTTAAACAAAGTAACAATACAAGTTAAAAAAAAATTTTATTCAAATTTAAAACAAAGAATCTATTGAAAGCTGTAGTTGTGCTAATCATTACAGCAATAGTGAACAAATTAACAATTCCATTAGAAACAATTTTAATACAAATTACCACTTTAAAATACAACAAAAAGTATACTTTAATTAAAAACTTTATATGAAAAAAGTTAAAAGAAAGAAAATGGAAGAGAATAAAACAAAAAATTTACACACTTATTTAGATTTTATCACCTTACATTAAATAGTATACAAAGTTCAATAATATTGAAAGATTTGTAACATTGACAAGTACAATTTAAACATATGCTCAAATAAAATTAAATTTAAATATGTAATTAATTACATTACAAGACTAGTAATCCCTTGTATACAAAAAAAACTGTTACAAGAAATAAGCAAAAAATGTGTATGTATTTAAATCATAACACAAAATTAATTATTCATCAGTAATCAAAAATTATCATTTTATACTAAAAAGCTATTTCTTTGCTTATAAAGAGCCCAATATAAGATTTTTAAAGGATAAGTACATCAATAAAAGTTAAAAACTTCATACTTTTTATACATATTTATAATAAAGTGTAACATTATTTGAAGTATATTACACTACTGCATGATATTTTAGTACACATTGCTGCATACCAAAATACATTGATTAATAGGCATCTGATTAGTAATACAAAATTAAAAACTAATTCTTTTTAAATTAGGTTAAACATTCATCATACATAAACTGTTGACCATTCACAAATCTTTTAGCAATATCATAGCAAATATAATAGTATAAACATTTATATAAAATATGCATTTGCTATTAAGTTTATTATAAAGTCAATCTTATAATATGACTATATATGCTCATGTCTACTAACATCAGACATATAAGTTTATTTTTACCAAGTAAGTTTATTTTCAAAAGCATAAAACAAATGAGAAACAAACACTTTTCTATATAAAGTAGATTTATGATGTAAAATTTATTTACCCTCAAGCCAAGAAGAAACAAGAACAAACTTCAGTCAGTTAGGTCTAAAGGGCATTTTTCTAGATATTCAATTCTTGAATTTATGGAACTAGAATACAAAAATATATTTAACTTACATACTTCAAAATGCAAAACAATGTTTTCTAACATTATCAGAGAAAAATATTTAATAATCAGAGAATCACTTAATCGTAGAACTAAATATGAAACAAGAAATTTTGGAACTAATATTTTTGAGCGAAATGTTTCATTGAGCATGTAAAATGCCCACACAAAAATATATGTTTCTGTCTCATTAAGAAAGATTCAACTTTATAATTTAAAACATTACAATGACTTAATTAAAAAATAAACATACTGAGTCGATCTGGAATCACATATAAACAGAGCATAATTTCAACCACTAGAGTATAATTGTATTGATTTCATACGTATAATTTACTAATAATAAATTCCTTAGTTTCAATGAAAACATTCAAGTGAAGAATAAAAATCTACATCAGTAATTAATAAACAATTTAACTTAAGTCGACGACAACACAGTTTTCTTTGAGACTATTTTTACACCATTATACAAATTTGACAAAAAATCGTATCTCTATCGAATGCTTAATCGATAAGACTGTACAAACTGAAAATCATATTGAAGAGTTGATAAAATAATATCAAATCTGATTATATTTTAAAAATTTATAAAACTATTTTCTAAATTTCAAGTAACTTGAATGATTATCATCATTTTATTCTATGTTGCACAATCGATTTTATTGAAACATAAGAAAAATATTTTTTTAAAGAAAAAGAAATATTTCATGAAAAAGAATTTAAAGGGATAACTTTTTGCACACTCTCAAACGTTTGAACTTAAAAGTTGAATTAATTTATATAACGACTTCTGCTCAATTTAGCCATAAACATTTTATCAGAATTTACTGTAATAAGTTGTATATTTATGTAATTTTGGCTTAAAACATATAACATTTTATTTCATGATTATAGAAGGTGTAAAGAGTGAAAAATAAAAGCTGTATAATTGAAAACCTTTCCAAAATTTTGTACAAGTTAAATATGAATTCAGGTTTGTTAACAAATTTCAATTTCTTACCTTTTTTAAATCGCTTAATAGCCATATTAAATCACCAAATTAATATATATATATGTTCATATAATATGTTTATAAAGAAGGTAATTAAATGCGAATGCAGGAAAGAAAAGGGATCCAATGACATATATTTTCCTTCTAACCTCAGTGGTTACCAAAGCTAACAACTTTAATAAGGAGAGGAACAAAACACGTTTTATATAGCCTTGAAATAGGCAGATTTTCCGAAATTTAGAAAAGCAAATTTACAATATTCAAATAAAGATTTTAACGGTTTAAATTAATCACAAACGCAGCAATCATAATTAAAAAGAGTACATTTTATGTTAACCAGAATCCAACATCCTCATATAAATTTCCCTGCATGATTTGCAGTCGTTTTCAATTAAAACCCGGAAAAAATTTTGAACAAACAAAATTAAAAGGTTATGCTTGTATATAGAGTAGCAGCTAAAATTGTCGACATTTTTTGAAATTTTTGATTTTTAACATTGTGGGCTTGAAGATAAAACTGATTTCTTTTAAATACAAGTGTAATATTATATGTCAAATTAAAGAAACTTTTAATGTAGAATTTAATTAAAACTCAGAATTTCTTATATAGAATTAAAATATTTATATTACAAGAAGATTACGCTTCTTTAAACCTAAAACTTACAATTTGCTCATGATTACTGAAATGTATTGTATTGAAGCCATACAATCTAATCATACTCATTTACTACTTTGAAAACCAATTAAATGTCAGTAACTAAAATACTGTATGTTTTGATTTATGAAAGTTCTTTTTTTTCTGTTATACATTTTACAGAAGGATGTACAAGTATTTTACAGTTTAACTAAATAAAATGTTTTTTTGAAATATGTTTATCCTTTTTTAATGTAAATAATTTAAACTATAACACCAATAGGAACTGACTGGACATATTCAAGAGGAAGCAGAATTGTCATATTGAGAAAAAATGGGTTTTTATGCAAAATTGTAGGGGGGAAAAAATCCTGCAATATAAACTATTGATAGGTCAGTAACTATATGGCTTGCGGGAATTGAGCTTACTTTAAGGAAAAACTAAATCATTGAAAAATAAAACAAGATCAGAAGGGGGGGGGAATGCTCAAGTGCTACTGACGATAGAATAATAGAATATAACCTAAAGACAGAATTTCATCACATGCTGTTAGATGTTAAATGAATGCAATATGTATTTCAGTTAATTCAAGAATGAGATCAAGATTTGACTCAGAGGTAGAATTTTAAGAAAAACGCATTTAAATTTTAAGCAAGCAAGAAACCAATTTAATATTCAAAAATACATTAATAGGTTAGAAAATTAGTGGAAGCTAATAATCTGGATCAAAGAGAGTTAAAATATCAGTCTTTATTAAAGATCAGAGAAAATATGCGAAACGTAAAAAACTTAACATAAACTTCTTGATTGTGTTGAAGTAACAACAAAAAATCCAACACCAATCCGAAGAAGCAAAATTTCTTGGGCTAATGTTGGGAATCTTGCCAACACAACCCCAAAAATCGACCAATAATGGGCATCAAGTGTTTACCAATAAACAACATGACAAGATAAGCCAAAAAATGTACCAATTATGACCACCAAGTTTTCCCAAATATTAGGCATGGCAAGATAAAGTAATATTGATCAGGCAGTCGGTCTAAAAAATATCTGTGCACGGGTATCCTTTCGAATTTTGTCTGTATTCCCAAACGGAGCGTTTAAAAAGGAATAAATAAAAAGGAATTGGTTCACAAATTGTACGCAACACCAGATCTCTAATTTGTTCATTTAATCTCAGCAAACTATTTAAATCATACAAGTTGTGTGTACAACTAAATTTGATTTTACAAGAATATTAAAACTTATTAAATAGTTTGTGTAGTAAAATAATGTAGGGAACTTTCTTATCTACTGAGAATTCGTTTGACAAAAAAATAATTTTTGCGATAAGAAGCAAAATAATAGTGGTTTAGTATTTTTCGTGTCTCATATTAATTGCTAATTCAAATTATTCGATGATGTATTAAAATTTGACAATGGTTTGTATAATAAATACTTAATGAAAGGAAAAATCAATAAACTTTCAAATCGTCATTATTTAAGCTGGGAATTCACTCGGTAAAAAAATATTTTTTCCAATGAGAAACAAAATGTGTTTCGTGTCTAATATTTATTGTTAATTTATATGGTTTGATAGAGTATTAAGACTTGTCACTCGTTTGTATTGTACAGAATTAATGTAAAGAAAAATTAATTGCAAAAGCTGTTACGGCTTTTACGTTACCGGCCTTCTTTCGCGACATATTTCATTTCTTAAAATAAATGATTCAAACAGGTATTAAAACATGTTTATCTTTTGTACAATAAAGAAATCAATATATTATATATCATAAAATTTCAAACTGAACATAATTGTAAGAAATCAATATTATACTAAGAATTGAATGGCGAAAAATAATTTTTTCCGCTGAAAAACAAAATATTATTAGTTTAATATTTTTCGTATATACGTTAAGTTTTTCAAACGTTTTCCGAAAACATCTTAACGTAAAAATAAAATTTATAAATGGAAATGAAGTTTTCAATTTCATGGAAGATAAATAAAAACCTTATTTGTAATTCTTAGTACATGCTTAAAAAAGACAGTTTATGACAATTTGATAAATTTAGTTTTTTGAGTATTTATTAATTTAAATGGCTTGATAGTGTATTAAAATTTACGAATCGTTTGTATGATAAAGAGTTAATGTAATGTGAAAAATCAGTAGCAAAAAAGACATTATTTATTCTGACAATTCTCACTCGGAAAAAAAGAAAGAAAAATTCTTATGGGAAATGAAGTAATCTTGGTTTAATGTTTTTTCTTGTTCATATCAATTGTAAATGTAAATGATTTAAATGTGTATTAAAACTTGTTTATCGTTTTTATTATAAAGAATCGAATAGAAATTTATCACGATTTCGAATCAAAAACAAAACGCTGAGAAATTAAAAAATAAAAAAGGATCGTTATTCCGTAAGAAAAGTTAATTAGAACTTAATATTAGGGTAAAGCTAACTTGCTTATCTCGAGGATTGAATTGGGGACCTCATCGTTGTAGGCACAGTGATATACCCTACATTTCCAGAGTCCTTGTATTTTATTTTTCACTTGTTAACACATAAAGTTAAAACTCTAAGCTCTCTCTTTAAATTTTATATTATAACGAGTTAAACTTTAATACATATAATAATAATTATAATTTAGAAAATAAAACTTCAACACACTTTTGAATAAAAAATAATTATAGTAAATTGTTGTATTGAAATGTCTGAACGGTGGTAAAACAATGTTTCTGCTTAGAAACAAACTAGTAATAGTTTAATATTATTTGTGTATTTATTAAGTTTTTTAAACGTTTCTCACAAAAGCACGTTAACTTAAAAAGGGAATTTAAAAATGCCAATTATGTTTTTAATTGCATGGAAAATAAATAAAAACATTACTCGGAATTTTAGTACATATAAAAGTGAAACTGGGTCACAAAATGATATTAACTTAATATTTTTCTTGTAATTATTTATTTGAATGATTCAACCATTTTAGAATGTGTGCTCATGTAAAAGTGGAATGTAAAAATGCCCAAA
>JAPDSC010111126.1:68353-84283 GCA_026290005.1 Latrodectus geometricus | reverse complement strand
TGAATTCAATTATAGATAAAATGTGCTTAGAACTTCACTATAATTTTTAAAGATAAGCATGTTTCTGTCTAATAGAATACATGAGAGATTCTTAGCAACTGATTCACCATTGTACCAATCTCATGGGTTCAGGATGATTAATTAAATATGCCTTTTGATTTTTTTTTCTGCCCTTATTCCGTTATTCCAAGATTATGAAAATAATTTTAAATAAGCCAAATAATTGTTTAAATATCAATTTCTAGTCAATAAAAAGTTACATTTCCCACAGAAGATTGATATATTGCTTTAATAGGGACAGAATTGATGAGAACGTATGACATTTATGGTTTTTACGATATTAACAGAATATCCGCTATTACACTCAAAGGGATGCACAGTAATTGATTATATGCCTAGGTACCAAGAGTTTTCATTTTATTATCCATTCAATCTAAAGAAGAACGATTAAAGAAAAATATTACTAGCATGGTAAAAAGGCTGTATCTGATTAGGACAAAGTTATGTTAATGAATGAGTTGAAATTAGTCTTGCAGGCCGGTGACAAGAATGAATATGCAAGGTATATATAATCCAGCCCAGAATAGTATGTATTCTGTGAGAGGAGCAACATAGTCTGTAAAAGGATTTCATTGGAATATCATACAAACCTGCACATCTACAAATGATATTCTATTACGCTATATAGCCTGCATGATCTAGGATGAATTCGTAAGCTCTCCAAAATTGTAAGCTGCTGTAATTCATACAGCTTTCCTTTAATGAATTATAAAGTGCTGTCCCATGGAACTGCCATCATCGATGACTATCTTGAATAGTGAAGGTTTTGAGAGAATACAATGACTTCTAGTAAAACCCTACTTTAATTGAAATTATATTTTTTTGAGATGTCCTCACTGCTGTGTGCACATCTTTCAATTCTCGATCCATTCTCACAGACTTGGAAATTGCTATTCAGAAATCATAGAAGTGTGAAACGTACGGGATCCCGCAAAATTCCTTTTATACATGTAGTTTATATTTTGTATTATTACTTGGGTCATAAAATAATTTAAATACAGATATGGAAATTATATATTAAAAAATCTCAGTAGTGGTAAGATCAATCCGAACAGTCTGCCTGCGATGTCTTGTGCATGTCAGTGAGTTCCGTAGGTATAAATAATTGCTGGTACAAAGCAGTTCTAAATTCATGTAGGATTTGGGTAAGATGTTGGGAAACATGCCACCCAAAAACCCTTTACATGTTTAATATTATTCAGGCCGGGGAGCATAATAGCCATTTTTATGTGAAGTATAGTTTCTTCTTCGAGATAATGTTGCACAAATTAAGCAATGGGAGGGAGAGCATTATTTGCTTATGAAATAAAAGGAATCAATATTTATGCCAGAATAAGGACGAATAATAGGATTAGCATGTCATCTCTGTATTTCTGAGCATTGGTAGTATAACCTGGCAACATGTAAAAGTATGCGCGTCTACCTAAAGCTGCTCCTCCCATGCAAGAACATAACTCCTACATAGGCGTCTGTTTCTTGTATGTTGTAAGGACGATATCAACTGTTTGCATCTTTCCATATATAAACATATCAAGAATCATACTTTAAAGCGAAAAAAGGCTCATTCTTGAACAACACAGAAAGCAATAATTTGTAGTCTAGTTAACATGATTATATAGTGAATTTTAACAATTCCTCCTATGGTGGGAAGTGAGAAGGACGTAAAATACTAGTCTCGTGGCATGGAAATTTTTTTTATGCTGTCTACTGCAATCGTGGGTGCTTTCTTTATAGCAGAAATAAGCCTAGTTGTAAGGCGATATGGTGTTTCAGTTCTTCTGCGATATATATTAAGCCATAATCTGTCATTTACGAAATTCTAACTCTTGGCTTGCTATGGAAGGACTTCCAGATATTGAACCAGTGCATAGAAATAGGTTCCACAACTGACTCACCATACAATAGTTAACATTTAGTCATTTCATAATGTTAGAATTAGTTCATATGCTTTGACTAAAACAATGCGTATATAGTGCAATTTAGCTAACAAATATTATCTCGTATTAATTTTTACATTTTGGCAACCTCGAGATTACAAAATCTATTCACCGTTCATTGAACAGCCATTCCCTCCCCAAAACGAACAGTTTAAATATCGTAAAGCGACACAGTACCATTATTTTGCATATTGCTACTCAATATATGTATACTTCTATTTGTAACATCGAAATTTCAAGATGTTCAAATTATTTTTTGGTGATTTATCACGATTTTTTTCAATTTGTTGCTTAATGTTTGAAAACCAGTGTACTTTGTATTACCACTTCAACTAAAGCATTATTTAAAATAAATTTTATTATAAAAGCATTGATACAAAAACTACAAAATTAAGCATAAAATTTTACCCTCTTATTTAAACATTTCAATTTATAGAATGTTTCGTAAATGAATGAGTTTAATAATAATATTGCTTTAAGTACTTACTTTCAGCGTTTTTCGAATTGCATTTTTAGTTCAAGTATTTTTGAATGAAATCAGAATTCAATTCCTCCCTTTGAGATTTTTTTCTATTACTCTACCACAGCCATCTCAAACATCTGTACGTGCATGGAAGTCTTGTTAGCAAAATTTCTGTTTGAGGATTGTAAAAGAATATAAAATAATTAAAACGTTGATTTATGACAGTCATTTTATCTTCCAATTTATCTATTAATTAAACATGTGAATTTATTTAAATATTTAAATTAAAATTTTTTAATTAATTTTTAATTAATTAATTAAAAAATCCTGATAATTTTTTGTTATCATCACTATGCGTACAAAGATTTAAAGACCAAGCGTTTGAAAAGCCAGAAACCTGATGGCGTACTAGTAATGCTTTCCGCTCCTAGGTCACGCGTCAGAGTTCACCCTTCAGGTTGAACAAGATCGACTCACCCTTTCATCCCTTCAATGATTTGATAAAACAGAGTATCAAGCATGTTTGGGAACTTAACTCTAAGGCAGGCAGCAAACCTGGACACTGTCACTCTGACACGGTGGATCAGCTGCCCACGACGAGTCCACGAACTGTACACCAACCATCCATGAAATGACGTCACGTATGACCAAATTGAGGCGGAGATTTCCACCAAACGAAGTATTCAGCATCTTTAATTTTTCCAACCACAACCGAGCAAAGTGTTCATGTTTACATCTAATTCATATGGCATATATAAAAATGTGTTGAAAATTTTCTGTAGAAATTGAAGAATTTATACATGAATGCTTTAAAACTAAGTTTATTTTAATAGCTCAACATACTTTTTAGAATTTTATTTATATTATAAATATTTATTTATTATTTGATTATATTTTTTAATTACTAACAATTGCTTGTGAGACCCCATGTTAAAAATTATTTTAAATAAAATAAAAATATCAACTGTATAAAAATGTATCTGAATTAATTCACAAAAGTTTAGAAAATAAATCTTTGATAAGATATTTCACAATACATTTAAAAAATATGATTTTTTTTATTTTCCAGTTAAACTTGCCTTATTGAAACTGTTTTTAAAACTAGAATAATATTTTTAGGCTGATACATTTCTTGTAATTTAATACAAATCAATTTAAAAATTTGATGATTTTAATATAATCCTTTATTTCAAACAGGAAATTTTTTTAATTTGGTTACTATTGTATTATATATATGTTATTAATTGGCATGAATATTAATATAACAAATAAAATTATTTGTATTATTATTTTAACCATAAATATTGTATAAATAGACTAGGATATGAAATATAATTATTAATTGAACTAGGAATTTTAATTAAATGCAAAAAAATCATAAATAAAAATGTTTATTAAATAACAAGTTTTTATAAAAATATTTCACACATTTCTATCTATATAATTATCAGAATTTAAATTTTGATCTTAGTTAAGGATTCATCTCAAATGAAATACTTTTAAATCTAATCTATATAAGCTACACTGCAATCAAAACATTAAGCTTTGGAAATGTTATCTAACTTTTTCACCCACAAAAAAGTATTAATTATTTTAGAACACTCAATACCAATTGGATTCTTTAAGTTTTTAATAAATTTTGATGTTTTCATTATTTATTCTTTCCTTTAAGTGATTTTATAACGACATTTACAATTTAATTTATGCACTAATCACAATTGGAAATTAATTTATTTTTATGGGAAAAAATGCGCGAGTGTACAATAAAATACATTGCAAACGAAAAAACAATATTAGAATTTGAATTATAAATAATCTTTCATTAGTCAATGCTTGGAGTGAAGTTATTAATCACGTGATTGTTTCGTAAGTAGCAAATATACCAGACACAAGAAATCTACAAAACACACGAACACCATTTATCTACAAAACAGACACCATCCACAAGACACCCAGTGTGAAGGTTTGCTGCGGGCCTGACGGTTTCGCGTTAAGCTGACCACCTAACCAGAGCAATATGTTACACACCCCAAGTCCCTCAGTCTAGAAAACATATAAGCACTGACTTCCAGTTGTCGTGTCACTGAGTTTAGTTTTTTAGCATAAAAAGCAGAACAAGCTTTTCAAAACATAATAACATTTTCTAAGTGAACTTTGATCAGTATCTGTAATCTTAACTCATCTAATTCTGGTCAAACAAATTAAATTTTCGTGTTAGATCTTGATATTTTATTGAAATTTACAGAAATATACGTTACAAGAACTCAACGAAATAAATTTTTTTTATCATTACTTTCATTATACCCTTTGACTTTTATTTTCATGACGGGGTGTATAAGTTGCTCAGGAAATTTAAAGAATTACATAAGAGAAAAAGTTGAATTGCATTGTTTGACTACATATAAACCAAAATAAAAAAATTCCAAAGGTGCAAGGAAATAGATTAAAAAATGTATTTCGCAATTTCTGTATGTTAGATAAGTTTAAATTTTTTTTTTACTTCTGAGGGTGTTTAAATTTTTTTTCCAGATGTATAAGTATTTTATTTTTATATTTAAACTATACGAACTAATGCTTTCAGTCAGTGCCCCTCCAATTAAAACCTAAACAAATCGTTGCCCTTGTTGTTTTTTATTCAAATAATCATAAGGACATAAATTGAAATTTATTTTAAAAAATTTTATTTGGCAATACCGTAAGCATACAATTACAAATCGAATGTTTAAAATAATGCAGAGCATTAAAAATAATAAAAATCTATACAGCATTATGGAAATTATAACTTTAGCTTAAATAGAAAAAATTGTAATAAATATTTTGATATAACCTTTTTCAAAAAAAAAAAAAAAAAAAAAAAATCAAAAAAATCAAAAAAATAGTATGTTTGATGTAAATTTTATAATTTAAATTTTAGGTAGTTTCACTTTCAATATTTGAATGAAACATAACAACTTTCCTTAAGAAAGTGAATCTTAATATTGAATGCTGGTGCAAGATAATATATTTAATAAAAAAGAAAATCTAGAAAATATCAATATCATTTTATTTTACTAAGTATCCAGTTATTATAGCTTGAAATAAAAATTTTTAATAAAATTATCAAAAAAATACCTATTTGTAATCTTGAAAATCATGCTTTAAAATGATTAAACAAAAAAAAAAAAAAAAAAAAAAAAAAAAAAAAAAAAAAATTCGATCATCTATTATGAAACTTTTATAATTCATAGTCGGTCTTATGGGATTTTATTTCTTATAAAAAAAGAAAAAAGCAACTTGGAGAGGAGCTTTAAAACACATAGTAATAAATTGTCTTTCCGGGAGGATTTTTCATGGAGAATGGGTAGTATTCGCACATGGGGAGGGTAGAAACTCTGAAAATTCCCAAGCACCCACATCATCAGATGTGCATGCAGAAATCAGGAGGTCATCTATCTTCATTTGTTCAACAGTGGTTGGGATCAAATATGGGATCTTATGCACTTACGAACTCTATCTTGTCACTGGACGACAGTGAACACAAGACTGTAGATGTTTTTTTTTTATCTTTTCCCATTTTTTTTAACAGCAGTTGTCACTTTTTTTTATTTATGTTGATTTTAACACTCTTTAAACTGACCTGTTAAAGTTGAAAATATTTTAGTGTTATAAATTGTTTTTTTCTACCCAATTATAATTAAATAAGCATCTGATATTTCATATTTCATTTTTATTAGTTATTTAACATTTTATAATGTTATATCTTATACTGAAAAATATTTAATTTTTATTTATTAACAATAAATGTTATGCTGTAAACTTAGTATATTCTGCAACTAATTGGTTTTAATTCTTTATTAGACCAAGGAATCACTTTTTATTTAATAGAGATCTTGAATTATGTATAAATATTTTACAAATGAAAATATAACAATGTATATACAATTTATGTGTAATATAAGCTGCTTCATGTTTGAGTCAATACTACATTTCTTGAAGAAAATAAAGCTTAAATAAGTTACTTGTCACTCAAATTACTGTAAATTTCAAGTGTAAATCAATCTGAGATAGTTTAAAACATATATCATTTTTAAACTTTCATATGCGCAATGCATATACAACAAAGTATTGCCCATGAAGAAAATTGACAATTTTAGAAATGTAATTTTAATTTCTCAAAGTAAATTAAATATATCATTTTATCTCTTATCAATTTATAATTAATATTGTGTAAAAATAAATTATATAGTAAAATATACTATATAATTTATATTGGAATTATTGTCCAGCAAAATGATTATTCAAAATATATTGAAGAACTAAATAAAACATTTAAACTTTGTTAATTTCAAATACCTTTGATAATTTTTCTATGCCAAGAGACACGTGTTTATAGCTTATTCTTTATTTTGATTATCAAAGAAATATGCTACTGTAATGCTAAATTTAATGATTATTATTTAAGATAAGAAAACAATACTAGATATAAGAAAAAACACACTTAGCATGTATTCCTTGCAAAATAGAAGTAGGGATATCTAATTTTCTAAAGGATATTTGATAACCATTTTAAATCTCAAATTTGAATTGAATGTTATTTTTTATAATTCATTTACTATTGCGTTTACAATTGCGTAGCTCGTTTACTTTTAATGAAGATATCTATCTCACTTTTTATCTTGACTTTGTAATCAAAGTTTTGATTAAATGAAATGAAAAACTAGTTTATTTACATATCTATTAGAAAGGAACATTACTGCATTTAAAAAATTTACAAAGTTTTTAATGTATGACATTCTATATGGGTAACATTTGTCGATGTCATAAATATGACTATTAGATATATATGATATCCATCCCTAGAAAAAAATGGCAAGATTTTTGTAGAAGAAAACTTCGATTGAAATATGAGTTATAAAAGATAAAACAAAAAAACTAAGTGTATAATTGCTTACTGAATTAATTTAAAATATTTTCAAATGGTAAAAAAATCTACAGATTTTGGACGTAACACCTTCATATAGCTGATTTTTTTATTGGTAAAAATATTCACTTGCTAAAATTTTTGACCACCTAAATTTCTGCCTGATATTCTTTAAAATATAAAATACAATATTTTAATTGTTCATTATTTATGACTTAAAATTGCAATCATAGTAAAATGTATGAAAACTGAATATTTACTACCAAACTGAAAAAAAAATCTGAAAAAAAAAAATGATATCAACTGAAAAAAAAAATTATATTAAAACTGAAAAAAAATCTAACAAAATTTCAAGTACTTACTTTTAAATTAATTTTACTTTATTTTTATTAATTTAGGAATTAAAAATATTACCTAAAAGAAGCAATTTTTAAAAAATACCAAGAATAAATAAACCATATCAATGTTTTTAAGTTTGAAAATGTAAATCAAATAACTAGTCCTAATTTCTTATTATTATTTCTACTATTATCTTTATAGGGAAAAGTACTTTTTAAGGTAAGGGCATAATAAGGATAGAAAAACTTGATAAAATAGTAAGAAAGAATATTGCCATACTAAAATTTTATACTGTGAGAATAACAGAAAGAAAAACAATAATTTAAATAATTTTTTTAAAAAAATACATATCCAAAAATTTTTCTCTTATTCCATTTGCATCTCATTTAAAGGAATTAATTAAAAATTCAGTTTAAAAAAATTATTGAAATTTTTTAACTAAGTTTTAAAATTTTTAAGGATGTAACAATGAATAAAGAATAAAGGAATTATATTAAATATGTATTATTTCATATATTTTAAAATTTTTATATTAAAAATAAGGGCTGCAACATTTACAAAATTTAATATCTTCAATACATATTCTATACAAAAATAAATTCTTTTATGAAAAAAATCAATAATTTAGCTTTTATTTTTTGATGTTGTCCCAGAAGCTTTTGAGCAACGATCCAGAATTTTGAATAAATTATCGTTATCCAAAAGTGAGTCTTTGGAGACCCAATTAAATAAATATGGTGAAAAAAATAAATGTTCCGTGTTTACACTAACATTAAAACTGCCAGCCGTTTTAAAGCATAAATTAAAATATTTTTTATTAAAAAAATTTAATTATAATTTTTTAATATTATAATTTTCAAAATTCTTTTCTTCCCTAGGCTTAAAATTGAGAAGAACAATAAATTGCTATGATGATAAAGTTTTCTTAAGATAAATGCTCGTTTTTCTGAATTCGTAGGGACAAATAAAATAGTTCTTAAAATAGAAATTTCGTAAAATAGAAAAATAATATAATATTAAATTTTAATTTTTCTACCAAGATACACACATGATTGCAATTATCAACAGTTAATAAATTTTTACGATTCTACTATTAAAAATATGTCTATCTAAATCACTCAGCCAATTTTCATAAATGCTTCCAGTCATCCAAGCTTTGATGTTTTCGATGATATGCTGCTGGTAGTTTTTGAACATTTTATAAATATTTAGACTTTAAATAAAAATTAAAAGTAGAGGCAGTTTTCCTGTTTCCTTCATGTTAGCTTTGAGCAACATTGTAATTGTTTGCTTCGTTTTTTTAATCTCATTACGTTTATCATTTTTAACATAAGAGTTCTTTCGGGTAAGATCTTAAAGACAAAGTTGTCTCTATCGTGTTGAAAGCATCCTTTAGGTAGTATTCGGAAAGCAGTGATTTCAATGCTCCTTCTTTCCCTTTAATTCCCAAAATTTTATTCACAGCTTCACTTTTATCTCATAATTTTATAAAACTCAACTATATCTAGCTTTAAATTTTTGAAACCAACCGTCTAATGTTTGAAATCTCCTAAGTCCAGCTTCATAGCATATTTGGATTACTTTTCAATGACACAACCATCAGCAAGAATGTTCATTCATCTAATTTGTTTTAAACCAAGAAAGCAAAGCTTTTCACCAGTTTAGGATCTATTGTTTTTTTACAATACTTTCGAGAGGAAGCAATTTTGCTGGTATTGTTTCTTTTTCTAAGGATTTTTCCCAAATTTTAAAAATTGTGGAGAGCTATTCTTTACAATTATAAATTTTTTGTAGCATCTTTTGCCCTATATAATGTTTTTATATTTCTTTTAGAATTTTTGATTTTACTGATAAACATGTTCGTTTCTATAATTGTGACAAATCCTCAACGGAGCAAGCTAAGTCTTTTTCTCGGCAAACGAAACTTCATAAATTGAGTTATTCAAATGAAACTACTAAACAAACGAATTGAAATTTTTAGAGTAATTTTTCCTGTGTTGACTTAACGGTGAAGTACTTTTCTTTTTTTATTTTCTTAAGTACGAGGGGGGAGAAAGGAAACAAATGCGATACCACGGGTCTTTTTTTTTATTATTAAATATCTGATATCAATGTGTGTTTTCGACTACTATCCCCATAACGTCTGCACTTGTTATTTTGCTATTCAAGAAAGTATTAATTTCTCAGGCGTTATATATAAAAAAAATCAGAAAATTAGAAAACATGAAATTATAAAAAAAAAAAAAAAATATATGAAAACAGGAAATAAAACTATTATCAAAAATGAAAGTTTGCAAAAAATTTTTTTTCAAAATATTACTTTGTAAAAGAGAATTAAAATTATCATTGTATCGATGGAGTCAAAGTTAGATGGACTAGCCACTGTACTAGTGGAGGTTCTTAAAAACGAGCGTCTACTGTATAAAGATTGTACTTCCAATTTAATTATCTTATCCTTATAATAACATATTTTCCTTATTAATACACAAAGGGAAAATAATTTAATCAATATTAATATTACATAGTTAAATAATAATCAATATAATTGCTTAAGTAGCGAGCTGTACGCCATTTACTTCAATTTTAAGTTTAATTGGGAATTGTTAAGGGTATAAATTAACTAGTTGAATGATGTTTAATCTATAAGCACGAGCTCAGCTCCAGTTATTTACAATGGATCACATTAAATGAATATTCGAAGTCTAATAAATCAGAAATATATCATCAGTGGTAGATTATCAGTGGATGTGCTTATCAATAACGAGTATAAAGCTTTTGCGTATCTGTTATTAAATTTCGCATGTCAATTTACGCTTTAACATCACGTGACGCAAGTCTATTTCTAATTTGGTGATTGTCTTTGATTGCAACATTAGTGATGCAATAATGGCAACAAAACTTCTTGATTAGACGATCTTAGAAATTTATGGACGACTCTTCTGGTGTTGTGGGTGTAAATAATCGGAAAGTCCTAAGTAATTTTTATAATACATGGTTGTCTTTTATTTCTTGTTCACCACCCATTCAAACAAACTTAAATCCGTTTCATGCCAATGACTACAACGTTTTTTATGTTTTCTTCCTTTTTTACGTGTTTGTTTCGTTTCTGAAATCGCTTCTTCCGTCAACATCTAAACCCTTACCAAATATGATGAGCTCCTTAGATAAACTCGGAACAGCTCGTCCGCAATTATGTCCTAAACAAGTGTCTGTACTTCATGATTACAGTATAACAGATACAGTCTTAGGACTCGGAATCAATGGTAAAGTTGTAGAATGCTACGATCGTAAGAATGGAATGAAATATGCTCTCAAAGTAAATATTGTTTTTCTCAATTCAGTTTTAAATAGTATCTATTATTCACTGAAATATAGGAAAAATTATACTAAGAGTTGAATTTCATTTAAATAATTCAATTGATTTGTTTGTTTTGTAGTATTTTATTAGAAACATAATTTCAAGACTGCAACATTTTTATTACTTTTTTGTAAATTTCATTTTTAATGATTTTCCGAGAAGAAGTAATAATTATTAAGGCTGTATCCCAGTGTACGGTACGCTATTTTTATGCAATTAATATAATTATACAATATACAATTAATATAATTATATAATATAAAATTATATTATTTTATACAAATATAATTTTATACTATTAATTATAATTGTATATATGCATACCGTTGTATATATGCGTACAGTACAAAGAGCATACCGTTCACTGGGAATTAATCAATTATTAATTTACATATTTCTGTCGTATTTAAGGAATTTAATGTTTTTAAGTAAGTTTTCAGGGAAAAAAAACAATAGTAGAAAAATATGGGATATGCTTAGAGAATAAGAATATAAAGAAGAATACTATAAAAGAATTTATTTTTCTTCAACATTATCTTAATGAGCTTACTTTTGTTTTGATTTTAAGATGCTATCAGCATTTCACAAAATATCCCTGTAATTTTATTCAGTAAATTATGCTCTGGAAATTAATTTTTTGTTGATCATTTCAAAGGATTTAATTATATATATTTTATGCTACTATTTGGTTTCAGTGGGTTATTGGATTAATTTTCCCCTTCAAATCACCAAACAAAAAATAAACAATAAAAATGTTGCCATTGTTTGTTTTTTGCTTCAATTGAAATTGTCAACAAAATTAATATAAGAACTTGTTCAACAAAAATCCTTTTCCTTAGAACAAAGCTGCTATAAATGCGATTCTTAAATTGTGAAATTTGGCTCTCAAAAAAATGGCCAAAGCTAATAAGATAATAGAAGCAGTAAAAGTAAAGGAACTATGAGATTCCAAACATGTGCTTCTAATAAAAAAATTCCATATAAAATTATAGATGAGTATTACTTTATTATATCTTGGTACTTTATTTATTTATTTTTTAAACCTG
The DNA here is from genome assembly GCA_026290005.1 of Latrodectus geometricus. Taxonomy (NCBI): domain Eukaryota; kingdom Metazoa; phylum Arthropoda; class Arachnida; order Araneae; family Theridiidae; genus Latrodectus; species Latrodectus geometricus. The sequence goes on along the minus strand of JAPDSC010111126.1, from coordinate 72,180 downwards.
GAGGTGTAATTTCGTTGGTTGTTTTAAAATTCCCTTATACAGAAGAATACCATGCTTTGTAATACTATATTGCTTTATTTTTCAATGCAGCTAAATCCCGTTTAGATCCATTCCATTGTCGAGTGAAGTGATGTCATATCATTGCCAAAATTGATTCTTTAAGTAATGAATTTTGAACTGCTTATTAATTGACTACCAGCATGCATGGAAGTAGATTGCAATTCTGGTAACCCATGCATCTCAAAGGATATTAATATTAATGTGAATTTTTTTAAAAGTTGACTATAAAAATTAAGTCAAAAATCTGAAATTCGAGCCTTATTCAATTTGAAATCAGATATGCTTAAGTTCAATATTTTTTTAAAAATTTGTATTATTAATTGTAGGTTTAAAAATGTTTTATTTTTGTTTTTTATATTTATTATTTAGTTTTTTTATATTTGTTTTTGCAAGTAAGTAGTATGGAAAAATCTAAATTTATGTTTTTTCTAATTTGGAGCTTAAAAAGACATATGATTGCATTTAATAAAGGTAAAAATGTGAGTGTATCCATTTCTTTACGATTGATTCAGATGTGTTATTTTGTGGATTAATTTATCTTACTGTTAATACTAGCTATTCTGTAAAAATTATGAGTATGATTTATGTGATAATTTTTTTTATGTAGATTAATGTAAAAATATTTTTTGGATTATTTATTTAACTTTTGCTCTACTGTTGACCATTGTTTAGTAGTTTTCCATTAGACATTTTTTTTTAAAATGTGTGCTGCTTAATTTAAAACCAAGTTATTGCAAAAACAGATAACATTTGTGCTAATGATTTATCTTTTTTTATTCGTTGTTAACCCATATCCAGTACAGCTACATGTGATTTATTTTTAAGATACGTACTTGCTTGATTAACTAAAACAAAATTTTATATAAAATAAAAATGTTATTCATTAATCACATGTGATGGGCGTTTTTATGGATTATTATATTTTCTAATACATATTTCTAATACATCTTGTAATATTAGCATTTTACCTTGAAGCCTTGCTTATTATAATAGTTACATAAAGAAAAAAACTCCTAAATTATGTAGTTGCATAATTTTGGATTGTTAAAAAATGATTGCTTCCATTGTTTTCCTTTGTCACCAGTTGTTGGTTCAAAATAGAACTTTATCTATATTCCTTATTTTTTATTTTATTTTATTTATTTTCTGTGGCTTTTATAGATATTTATTGCCTTTATTAAAGAAGGTGCATTCTAAAATCAATTTCACCAGAAAATTTATAAAATCTTATTTTGATAGAGATATTATTTTGCTGTAAGAACTTAATAAGTTATGAATGCCAAAGTGTTTGGATTAATTTTGCTTCTGAAAAATAACTATAGTTATTGCATTCCAATTAATAAAAGTATGAAATAGACTTGAGTAATCCCTTCACAAATTAGTTCTGAAGAATCTGATCTCTCTAGAGGGCAAATAGATATTGACTCAGGAGGGGAGACACTGGAAGTTCTTTTGAATTTGCCAAGTCTTTATTCCGCTCTCCCTCTATCAATCAGTGATTCTGGTCGTGACCTTCAAGATTTCACCTTCTTGCCTGATCCCTATATTATTTAAGTTCTTTTCATTTTTTGCATTCACTTAAAATTTTGACTACATTAATAATTCTAGCTCAGTTACCAACTTACTATTCTCTACATTTCTATATTCTTTTGTACTTACTCTTTCAATTTTGGCTTTATCAAAAATGTTGATAGTTGCTGAACTTGTTATTTTTCTCTATTATTGGTTTTTTATGATCAATTATCCTCAGAAATAGGTAAGCAATGGGAACATTGCTTACCTATTTCTGAGGATAATTATTCTTAGTTTTAATGAAAAACATACTGGAAAAAATATTAAAATTTAGAAACAGTCTGTAACTGATAAAAATTTCATATAGACTATGTAATTATAACAGACAATGTGTGCTGCAAATTTGGAATTAGTTACATCCCTTTTAAGCTATGAATATTTTGTTTTTGTTTGCCTATACTTTAAATTTGACAGCCCAAAATACTGTAAAATTTTCAATTTAAAAAACAGTTGATGAAGTAAAATTCTTAAAGTTCTTATGGTTCAAGTATGCTGATTAAGAGAATATAAAAAATGATAAAGTTAAAAGAAGATGTTTCAGTTTGTTGGAATTTGACGTATGAAATGTTTTTTTTTAAACAGGGATCCAATAATGCTCATGGATCTCTTACAATGTCAGACATTAAAAATTTTAATTTTGCATATTGTGATTTGAAAATGATACAAAATAGTGACTAAACTAATAGTGAAAAGAATAAATAATTACATTTTTAAAAATAGCAAAAAGTGTGTGTTTGAAAAAAGAAATCAACTGTCTTCTGGACTGTTAAACCAGTCAATATTTAGAATAACATAGCTATAAAATAGAAATTAATATTAAGAAATTTTTATTATTTTTTAAATTAAGTAATTTTGTGTAAATTTGTGGATATGTAAATTTTTTGAAGTTAAATGTATAATTTGCATAATAGTTTTTAATTCTAATTATAACAATATCATAGTTATATATAATAATTGCATCAATATATATTTTTCATCCATCTAATAGAAACTTACTTTTATTTTTTTGTAATTTAGTAAAAAGCCAGCAGCATAAATTAATATTAACAATCAAGAAATAATGAAATTTGAAATGAATACTCAGTCACGAAAAAAAAAAAAAAAAAAAAAGAATTCTGTGCTAAAGTACTGAGGAGTGTTACTTTGTTATCTACTAGCAATGTTTCAAATTCGCTGACTATTTTGCTGGTGATTGTTTTATTGCTTCCTGAAAATGGAAGAGTACTGAAATTTATCATATTAAATTGTTATTTTGTACATTATTATGTTTTTTTCTGTGGGAATAAGTTATATTTTTTCAATAAAAAGTGAAAAAAATATTATATAATTCCTTTCCCATTATTTATTATCTCATTTGCATTTCTTGAAATGGAGTATATTCTAGCATGTCTATCAATTTCTCAATTTTAATAAATTATATAACATTTCTAATGTTAAAAATCAAGGTATTAAACTAGGAACTTGAAAGCACTGGATATATAAATCTAGTTTATACTAGGGTAGCAATACATAGGAAATGTACATAATGGCTGACACAATGTACATGGTGAAATATGTATCAAAAATCATAAAAACTAAGTGCCTGATCAAGCCTTTTGATTTTTTTCTTGGTAACTTTATCAATTATGTTCCAACTTTATTAAAAATTTAGTACTTATGTACTATGACTACTACCTTAAAAAATAAAATAAACCTAGGCACTAACATAGGTTATAAAGACCTCTAAAATAAAGAGTATTATGTAAATATTATTTAAATCATGTTAAACTTGCCAATGAAAATTTTTATTGCCAAGGTAGTCGTCTTAGAACATAAGTAACAAAATTAATCTTGGCACCCTTTCACTAATATAACATCTGTTTTCAATAAAACAAATCAGCAATAAAGTTGTGAGCTTATTTATGTGTTTTGATAGATTTAAATATTTGTGGTGTTTAAGGTAATCCATAAAAACCACATGTATATAAATTAATTGAAAGTTTTTTACATATTTATCATTTGCAATTTATCTATTATATATATCAAATGTAATTTCTAAATATTTATCATATTTTGAACATGTCTATTATGTAAGAATAGATTAAATTGCTTTTCAGTTATATAATTATCTCACTTACGTGATATAGGACTTATTGTACATGTGTAACAAAATTTGATTACAAAAATAATCTTCAGTTTTTATTTCTAACTGAAAG
>JAPDSC010111126.1:47406-58064 GCA_026290005.1 Latrodectus geometricus | reverse complement strand
TGTTAAAAGCTGAAAAGCAATATAAATGTGAATGAATTTGTGTAATAAAGCTTATTTTTAGCTATTTTACTTTACCCTGTGTATTTTGTAAACTATTTCAAAAGCTATAAGGATGTATATTTAAATTTCTGATTGTTTTTGTGATACATTTTTACCTTAAAAGAACTTAAGTTAACAAGCATGACATTCTGTTTAAGAATCAAAAAATTTTAAGAATAATAAATATTAGAATATGAGAACTACATTTTTATAGTTAGATTTTTTTTTTTTCTGTGATGAAATTTGTGTAACTTTAAGTTTTAAAATATGTATTGTTTTTAATTATAATTATATCAAGCTTTTAATAAATCTCTAATACTCAAAACAATTTAAAAATTCAGAATTCAAATCACTTCTCATATTGTTTGCTCATAAAACTTAATATTAAATGATTAAAGCTTTGATTTTATTAATTTTAATTAAAAGTTTTCTATTATACTTTATCTAATAGAATGTTTTTTTATTATGTCATCATCTTTTCAGCTAATTTGGTGGGAATAATTATGAGTTTCTTCTTCTTAAATAATATGTATTACATGTATGTATGAATACAAATTGTTTGTATATTTTTGGTACATGAAATGTATATTTATTTGCAAGTATACTTCCTTTTATATTTTTGGTTTTAAATTGTTTTTTTTTTTTATAATTTCCTTAAATCATTTTTATTTTTGTAGCCTGAAAACTTATTGTACTCTAAAAAGGAACCTACAGGAATATTAAAATTAACAGATTTTGGATTTGCTAAAGAGACAACAAATTTTAACACTTTACAAACTCCTTGTTACACACCCTATTATGTTGGTATGCTAAATTTAAAATTTAATTTTTTTTTTAAATTTGTAATTTTATTTGATATCAATAATATGCATTTATTTTTCAGCTCCTGAAGTTTTAGGACCAGAAAAATATGATAAATCTTGTGACATGTGGTCATTAGGTGTAATTATGTATATTCTGTAAGTTTAATTTATTACTGTTAAACTTATACTGGCATTTAAAGGGAAGAAATTTCTTTTATGATTTCTTTATTTTGATTTGAATATCTTTTATGTAACCTAAACTTACCTAATTAAATTCAAGATCCATATTAAGTAGGATTGATAATATTATAGTAATTTCAATTTTGAAATAATCTATAATAATCTAAATATTTGCTGTGATTTTTATATAAGGGTTTTGATAATTTTATATTTTACATGGATGTTTTTGTATCGAAAATCCTGATATCTTATGTATTTTATTTTAAGCTTAGCCAGAAAAAAAATATCCTAATTTCAGTCTATTCTATGCATCCATTTTTATTTTGACTCTGGAAAAAAATTATGCAGACACTAAGGGTTTTATTTATATAGTTAGAAAAGGGCCTGAACTAATAGCAGATTTCTCTGCTAAAATCAAGTACTCTTTTTAATTTTAGCATAGATTATTTATGCTTGGTAATTTGTTTTTCAAATTGTCTGTTTATTGAATTTATAACGTTTTCATTGTGATAAATATATTGAGCTTTTCACTATGAAAATTTCTTTTTATTGCATTTGTAAAAAATAATTTCTAAACATAAAGCAATCTTCAGCAATTTTCAAAAAATATTTCTTAAAGTTTAATCAGTGCTGTAGGGTTGAAGGAATATTTTGTATTATTTTTATTATGTCATTTATTATATGTCACATATTAATACTGTGAATTTTAACTTTGTTTAATGAAATGGGAAAAACTATCGAAATTATTTTGCTTAGTTCTAGAAAGTCAAATTTAAATTATAATTTTGAGATTTCTTTCTAAATAAGTTTTTCTTAAAATGAAAAGAGTTTCCTTGTTATTTTCCCTTTTTATTTCAGATATATTTTGCTATGCTATTTAACTCTTTCTCAACTTCAAATAGGATATTATAGTATTGTATATTTATTAGATTACATAGAATTAATTACATATAGGATATATGTTAAATTTCTATCAAATTTTGTTTCATGGTACACAGTTTGGAGAAATGAATTCTCGAAAAAAACAATAATATATATTTAAATTTATCCTTATATGAATAAACTGTTTACATTAAAATTTTTCATACTTTAACCACATGTTTAGAAAAAAAGTGATTTGTTTATATAACTGCATTCGTATTTCTTGGATTAATATTTCTCATTTTTACATTGTAGTTTGTGTGGTTTTCCACCATTTTATAGTAATCATGGGCTGGCAATATCTCCTGGTATGAAAAGACGCATACGAGCTGGCCAATATGATTTTCCTAATCCAGAATGGGAAAATGTCTCGAATGATGGTAAGGTAATTTTTAAATAGATTTGGAGTTTTTGTAAAGTATTTTACATATCTTAATGTTAAAAAAATGTAAATATTAAGAGTTATATTTTGTAAATATTAAGAATTTTATATTCTTTTACAGCCGAAGATAAGTTTTGTTAAAAATATACTTCAAAATATTAAGTGTTCAACTATTATTAGGACTGATAAAAATAAGAAATTTAATTCATATGGAATTAACATGAATAAATTTCCTCTTTCTCTTTCAAAATAATAATCCATTTTGTAGAAATATTAGAGTAACTTTTTGAAGGATTAATCACAAACAATTATTAAGATCCTAATTTTATTTTTCTTAGCACATTACAAAACAAAATATTCCACATCAAGCATACTTAAAGCCAAAAGGTATATTTCATTGACTATCATCCTTAACAATTATGATTTACATTAAAAGCTGTCTTTAAAAGCCCTAACTATTAATCAATCATTAGTTTCAAGACTGGCTTCTCTAATATTAAAATACTTATTCTAAAGAGGGCTTAAGAAACCTTAAATAATTAATAACTATTCATGATGAGATTGGCATATCCAACTACATAACTATTTAAAATATGGCTTTGGGACCTTAAATAGAATATTATAGTTTTAGAGTTATTCTTTCTGAATATACAGAGCAATCTCTCCCATAGCTCTGCCTTTTCCCACGCTATCTCCTCCTTTCTCTTAAGTTGTAGAGAAGGATGGAGGAAGGAATGGCTGGATATAATTTCTAGTTCCTTTCAATTTTCACAACATTTTAGATTAATAAAGGGAAGCTTTGTTAAATATGAGTAGTAAAATAGCATAGAAGTTACTTCAAAATTAAAATGAATTTCACATATTTGTCTTTTAAATGTAGATTAGATTACTCTGTATTCAAAACTTGTAATTTCACAAAATGTTTATTATTTATTGTTAACTCAATTTTCTAAAAGGGATAATTTTTATAGAAATTTATTGATACAATATCTATATAAATGACTTAAATAAAAATGATGCTGTTTGAATCTATACCTTGCAAATAAACTTTTATTTCCAGTTATGCATTAAAATAAACATTATTTTTTATGTGTTTTTTTAATACATAATTGTTATAAATGATTAATTTGAGTATACAAAATTGTATTATATCCTTAAGTAAATTCTTTGCCTTTTTAAATATATTATTTCGATAATTTATTTTATTTGTTTATTCCAAAGTAATTTTCAGAAATGCTAGTTATAATATTATAATTACAATAACAAATATAATAATCTTAATTATAACTTGTATTCTTTCATTTTTCCTTTTATCAATTGGGAACAAATAATCTGTCGTGAACTGTCTAATCAATAAAGTTAAGAACATTATAAGTAAAAATTTTAAAAATTATATTTTGCATTATTTTTAATTTTGAAATATAATAATGCAAAAATATTGAAAATTTTGATAAAAATTTTGTAATAATATAATAATTGTAATATAATTGTATAATATGATAAAATAATTGAAATATAATTGTATAATATAATAAAATAATTGAAATATAATTGTATAATATAATAAAATAATTGAAATAATATAAATATAAAAATATTGAAATTTTTATATATACTTATTTTTTTTAATAAAAAGTAAAATAAGAATAATTTTTTTGATGATTTCATAACTTTAATGAATTTACTAATTAAAGATTTATTGTAATAAATCATTAAAATTAGTGTGTTTATTACAATAAATATTTTATATAGCATCCTGTGCTTGATTAGGGGCAAATTCCTTTGTTTTAAATTTGTATAAATTCTATGTGTACAAAACTAAAAGGTTCATAAATAAATTAGTATTCTATTATACAAATAAAAAAGTTTATTTGCATTTTAGATTTTTAAAATTTATATCTGAAAAATGCAATTATTCATTATCTATGAATACTTACTTCCATTCACAGACAACGAATGTTTGCGTTTGATGAGTAAATTTTAATCCTTTAATTTTAAAGGGATATTTAAAATTTAAAGTGATATTTTTGATTATTTTACTCCAAGTTTTATGAGCAATTTTGTCATTAGAAATAAAATATCTAAAAATCTTGTTATCAAAATGTCTACTTATATATTATTTAATTTAGTTGATATAAACAATTAACAAGTTATAGCAAATATGATATTGCCAAAAATAGTTTATTCTTAATTAAAATAAGTATTGAATTTTATGAACTTTTCTGTTTTATTTACTTATTGTGTAAATTATATTTTGAACACATTTAATAAGCTTAACCAGGTTTAAAATTATGAGACTCATGATGATAGAAAAATTTTCCAAACCGTTAACCTAAAGGTACAGTCTTGGGCTCGCCTACTACAATAAATATGCATGTGGATGTTTCCCAAAAGTGTTTGGATGATGGGCAGTGTATTTTCTTCCCCGTGGCTCAGATTATGGATGATCACTGCATCCCTTAATTCAGAAAACCTAGAAGTGTTCTGTAAGATTCAAGTATTTTTTTGTAAAAAGGTATTTATAGATTGTGAAATAAAAAAAAATTAGATAAATTGCAGTGTATTTTGAAATAACATTTTATTCATAAACAAAGTGCCTTCATATTTTATATTCATGCAAAAAACAACAATGAGTTAATAAATTAAAAGTGAATGAAGCAAAATTGATATTTTTTATTACTAGATTGTCTATCAATAAGTATTTGGGCACCTGTGATAAAGAGTTTTCATATTCAATAGTTTATTGAATCCATTTGAAGCAAGTAAGTCTTAAACCCCCAGTCAATGTCTTCTTGGCTCCAATGGCTAATTAGTTACACACTTCTTTTTACTAAGGTAAAGTGATATACCTCAGGCAATGATTTCAAATGTGACTGGCTTGCTGGAGCACCATGAGATGTAGAGAAGAGGGTGCCAGCTGAGGCATGACCTCGTAACATAACCAAGTTTATGAGATGCTTGATGACAAATGAGTTTTCCAAACCCATTAATCTTAAAGTACTGTCTCAAGCTCACCTGCATCAATATGTATGTGGATTTTTTTTTCAAAAGTTTTTGGATGATGGGCAGTTATATTTTCTTCCCCTGGGCATAGATTTTGGGTGATTGCTGCATCCCTTAATTTAGAAAACTCAGGTGTATTTTATAGGATTCAAGTCTGGACTCAGGGCAGATCAGTCCTATTGGTTTACCAATTGGTTATTGGTTTACAGACCTACCAACTTTTACTCAAGATTGTTAGGTTTTATGCTTTTACTGCTACCATGGAATATTTTACACATTTCTGTTTGCTGAGTACAGAAGATATTGTTAATTTTAAAATAATCTTTTGTTTCTGAAAAAAGTTAAGAAAAAATACTTACTTCTTTTGAGTTCTATCAGGTTATATGTGTTTACTGCATAACATTCTTGTTTTCCTTTAGCAACAAGGGAGAATTCAGCACTTTTCTTTTTAACTTACTGAGATTACTGGGCTTTTGCTGATTGATAGAATTAATTTTCAGTCACTTTTTGTTGAAAGCAAACTTTTCATCTTCATTGGGATTTGTATTTGTTGTTGATGTTTTGTTAACTAGGGCCATTAATAAACTTAGTAAATTATATTTTTCACTGTTTTGAAAAGTTACATTTGCAAATTTCCATGTATCAAAGCATCATTTAAAGAAGCTATATCACCTCATTGACTAAAGTTTGCAGTTATGATTTCAATATCTCTCATGACAGTCGTTTTCATATGTCTCATCTTGCCAAATTATATATACTATATTAGATTATTTTTAGAAAAGCTGTTACTTTAAATCATTCTATTGCTTTTTTGTTGCCTATATCACAGTATTTTATATTTTGCATCGAATGGGATTCAGTTTGGATAAAATGGCTCTTGTTATTTGGTAAATGGTTAAAGTGTTATGCAATCTAAAAAATTTTCAATTTGTTTTAAGATTTTTTCAGAGGATTTATGTTTAGACTCACCAATATCTCATTGTTTACTTTTAGCCCAATGTTAATGTAATTAATAAAATTGTATTATACACTTGGAAAATTATAGTTTATTGCAGTGACTGATATCAATTAACTGTGTTCAAAATAGAGTATGGTGAATAAATTTAATAAAGGAGAATAATGAGTAACTCTGTCTAAATATTTACAAGAATTATATTGTTATTTTTTTTACTTAAGTTTATATAACTGTGTGTAATGTTTTTGAAGTGTATTAATTTTTTTTTATTTTTCAATAAAATAAATAAAGAAAAAAGAATTATTTAAAAAAGCAAATTTAAAAAATATTTAAGTATTCAAAATTTTGGTAAAATTATTGATTCGTCTCACTAAAAAGAACATTAATAGAAGCTTGTTTGATTAAACTGAAGTCTCCTAAATCTTCAAGTTACAATTATATAAATGTAAACTGTTTTTTAAAATTGTACTGATTTTGTTGATGTTTATAGTCTAATGTTTGACTGACAGACATTTAGATTATGATTTTTATTGTTTAGCCAAAGAACTTATTCGGGGTTTGCTAAGGACAGATCCAGCTAAGAGATTAACTATTGAGGAAGTTATGAACAATAAATGGATTGCCGTATGTATTAAAATTCATTGTTCTTTAAAGTTTAACAATTGAATGTTGTAGTGTTATGCAATTTAAATAAGAGTGTTACATAAATCACATTGATTAGATTTAGGGTACAGTGATTCAAAAGAATCTAGCTCTACCACCAAAGAATATAGAAGATAAATAAAATATGCATGAACTGAGGCCAACAAGTTAAACTATTTATTCAATAATGACAAATTGTTAGAAACGAAATCTTTTTTATGCGTGCACACATAAATCTGGATTTATTTTCAGTAAGGATGCATAATAAAATTTTGTTATTCTCATTAAATATTTTCTATTTAATATATAAAAATGTCATCACATTTATTTTACTGCAACTGTTAGATGCTGCCTGACATTAATTATACATTGGTTATAAAGATACATGCATCATAATAATTTATGTTCTTGTTTCTTTGTTTAGTGGTTTCTGATTAAATCACTATAAGTTAGAGTGCAAAATATATTTCCTTGAATGTAAAAAACTTGTTTAGTTTCCTGAAAAAAATTATTTTTATATTTAACATAACTTTTTCATTGGAATCAACCCTTCATATCTTTAGATATATTTTTAGAAACATTAAATTACTTAAACATGTGTTAAATTCATTCTGCTTAGTTTGTTAAGATATCAAACAATAAGTTTCTTTGTCATCTAATTGTTTGATATCTCAATAAATTTTGTGCTGTTCTTTGACAGAATCTACAAAATTTAACAGAATTAAAATATCAATATGATTGACTATGAAATAATTAGAAAAGTCAAATATTCAGAGTTTTCTTCATTTTTCTTTATGAGATTAAAGTCTTGTTTAAATTATCAAACTTTAATTTAATTGCATTAAATATCTTTTGCTTTTATTTTTGATGCTTTTATTTATATGCTTTTTTATTATTTTAATAGCAAATGTCAAAAAGTTGTTATTTTGATAATCAAAACAACTTTTTTCTATATACATGAGAACATATCTTTGTAATTCTACTTAATAAATTCATTGCTTTCAAACGTTAATGAGAGTAAATTAAAAAAAAAATTTTTTTTTGTTTATTATAGCAATTCACAGAAGTGCCACAAACACCTTTGCATTCAGTAAGGATACTTAAAGAAGAAGAATATGCCTGGCCAGATGTTCAAGTAAGAAAATTCAACTTTTTTAATGGAAATATTAATTAATGGAGGATTTTATATAAAGAAGTTAATAATTTTTATCCTTTATTACGTGCAATAGGATCATAATTTTAAAGTAATCATTTTTAGACGGATAAATTATCTACAAGTAAAGAAAGACTATAAGAATTAAAGCAGTAATTGAAGCAAACTCTATATAAATATAATTTTCATTTGCAATTGTAGATAAAATCTTTCATCAAAACATAGAAAGTTTTTTTTTTTTTTTTTTTTTTTTTTAAATTATGAATGATAAAAGTCGAAAATGACTTTATTTTATCGCTATTTTTCTTTCTGGATATAATATACATGAAATATTATTTACTTAAAAATTCGATTTTGAGATTCACAATTGGTGTTATATTTGCTACTATTCAAATATTTGTCACTTGCTTTTTAAAGAAAATTTTTTGCTGTTTATTTGTTCTATCACAAATTACTTTTAACTTGGGAATTATATGTACCTTGAGAAATTCAGGTTTCCCTTAAATATTTTAATTTAGTCTGGTCTTACAAAGAGTTCCAATTCATGCACTCTTTCAAATCTGTTAAAATTGTTTTTAGAAATCCAATTCAATAATAGATATTTTTTATGAATAAATATTCACCTATTAAAACTTATATATTAGTTTCTGAAATTATAGATTTAGAGTATATCTTAATTTTTTTTACATAAAATATTCCTTGAAATTTAACCATTTGAGTGTGGCGAAGCGCTATCGCACTTCGCTTGTTATGTTTATATATAAGAAAACTCTTCCACACTCAAACGGTTAATAAAAATATTAACCATATAAATCTGACTGAGCAGCACAATAGTTAATGCCTTGCCTCATTTTAACAATAGTTTATATAATACAATTCTTATTTTATGTACAATTTTTTGTTGTGATTGAGAATTGTAGGTCTCAGTCATATCAGCTCTTATAATATCTGTGTGCTTTTACTATTTAACAAATTACTATTCCTTTTAAACATGATTCATATTTACTGTACAATTGTTGTGTTTATAAAAAATTATTATGTATTTATCCATATTATCAAGTTTTCTAAATGTCTATTCTCCAATTGTTCCCTTAAAATTTCTAATTAGCATTTCCAATGTTTTTATTCTATATGATGTGCGTATTTACTACTAGACTGTATGTCCATGTAATAAATTAATATTGGATTACTATTGCAATCATGTTCAAATAGCAAAGTCCACTGAGTACTAAATGATATGTTAGTGTTTTAATTATACTAGTCTAATTTTGATAACTGCAATAAATATATATATCATTAGAACATATGGAGCAGAAAAATATAAAGAACCCTTAAGTTAGGATGTTTATAGTGAGCTGGAATCTCAGTTTTAAACTGTTGATATTCCTTGAAATCTAATAAAAAATAGTTATTTTTAACCATATAAATCTCACTGGCAGCACAATAGTTAATGCTTAGCCTCATTTTAACAATGGTTTATATGGTTTGATTCCCATTTTGAGTACAATTTTTGGTTGTGATTCTGTCATTTTTAGAATTGTAGGTCTCAGACATTTCAGCTCTTATGTGTACTAATTGCATGCTCTCATTAATGTCTATATGCAAAAAGTGATTTACGAGCTGGTAGCTGAATGGTTAGGACCCTAGTTTTCAGCATTTGTGAATTGGTTCTCATTCTGGGCGTGGATGTTGGTCATGATTTACAATCTGCTTAAAACTGAAGTATCCCTAATTGCCTTCATGTTTAAAATAGCAACAAGTAAGACAAACCAAAAAGTGACTTCAGAATAATAAAATCAAATCACAAATTGCTCTTTTTTGGTCATAATATTATATATATACTGTATTTTTAGAATATTAAAAAAAATGAAATTATTTTCCTATATTCACAGATTATGTGTTCCAAATCTGTTGTGCATTTTATACGCCACAGCAGATTATCTGATAAAAATTTTCTCCATCAGAAAAGCTGACTTATTTCAGCTTTAATCAGTTCTGTCCAATTATTCTCAAGAACAAATTGAGTTCCTCAGAAAACATTACAGTTGCTATTGACTATCACCATTTCAGATTTTGTCTTGATCTGAACTATTTCGTTCTAAAAATATTAAGTTCGTATAGTGGCATGTGAAAGCAAAAGCATCTAAGTTACATGACATATTTTAAACTAAAACTGTAGAGAGGGCAAATAAAAAAAAATGCCTACAAACCTGTTAGTGTTAAGTAAAAAATAAAGCATGCACAATACAAAAGAAAAAGTGTATCCAATGCACAATTTGAAAGTAATTCATTTCTTCCATTAAATTATTAACCAAACAAATATATTTTATTTATAAAATATCTAACCTAGTTTTAGAAGTTATTAAAAAATAAAAATCAATGTTTCACAACGCTTATTTTAGGATTATCGCTCTTGTTCGATCTACTGCTTTCATCTCAGTTTATCGTACTTTGCGATGAGTGAATTCGATCATATGATTTTTTATTTTATATGACACATTATTAGCATTATATATTTTGACTATTTGCCAAAAAAAATTGCCTTGCCTATTATTTTATTTTCCCTGAAAAAAAGGTCTT
>JAPDSC010111126.1:24429-47396 GCA_026290005.1 Latrodectus geometricus | reverse complement strand
AACCAGATTCAATGTTGCAAATACTTTTTATAACTTTAAATACAAACTACTTATGTCCATTATATTGTATATAAATAAGACTCATGTCTTTGTTGAATTATTAGATTTATATATATATATATTTGTGTATATATTGTGAGAAATATATTATTGCATATTTTGTAGGAGGAAATGACGAGGTCCTTAGCTACAATGAGAGTTGACTATGATACTGTTCACCTTAAAAATCTGGATAAGACAAATAATTCCCTCCTCAGCAAGAGGCGGCAACATCCAAAGTAAAAAGTGCCATAATCAATAAGAAACATAGTACACTTGTTATTGTCTCATCATATCTTTATTTTAATGGTTGTATCTGCACCTTATAAATATCTAACAAATAGTAAATATTGTATATAAAAATGAATACAAATTTACTATTTATTGTGATGTCTGGAAGTTCTTCCATTGTTTAAAGTACTTTTAGTGTCTTTATATCTTGAATTAGAAACCATACAATTATACTATTTAATAAAAAATGGCTAATTGTGTGATTGAAATTAACTTCAGTTTTTAATCGCATTTGCTATAAGATTAAAATTAGATTTGTTTTGATTTTAATGATAGAAAATAATTTGGAATTGCTCAAGTTTTTTCTTTTTAATTTTTTCTTATCATTCCATTGTAGGAATAAATTTAATCAAGGTTATACAGTACAAATCAATACTATTAATTGACAAAATATATTTATCTTAAACATTTTATTATTTATAATTACTTGTTTTTATTTTGGTGTATCTATGAATTTATCATAAGACTTTCATCAAGTTTGATTGTTGATAAGTGTGAATATCTTTTTAGATTAAAATTTATTTTTTGATGTCTATATATACTATTTTGTGCCTTAAATAAAACATCCATCCCATTAATAGAAGAAAATTCTGCTATAACTTCTGAATAATATTGTGCACTGCCAGTAATCACAAAAAAAGGTATTTTTTGTTGATTTAAAAATCTGAGTGATTTTAAGCTTATTGTCAAATGAGCATATTTAGAGTATCATCAAGTAATAAATGATGATTTTTAGCTGTTAAATATAGAAGTTTGCTTTATTATTTTTTATGTATAATATTTTGTGTTAAAGTGTACCTATTTCCTATGCTGTTAAATTTAAATTAGTTGTATATTTTTAACTATTGAAACTGTTATTTTTCTATAAAAAAATATTTTTTCTCCATATTTTATGATTTTGAATGTCTTTTATTATAATGTCAAATTAACTTCATGACAATGAATTTCGGAATATACTTGAAGTAATTTGTAGAAAAAATTAGAAATTGGATAGGTTTAGACTGAAAGTAACAATCATTCTGCCTTAACTGAATAGAAGTCTTGTAAAATATTTGTTTGTACATACTTTAATGTTATTTATATATATTTTACTAAGCATTTTTAAAAATCATGTCAATTATATTTTGTGTAATTCATAATTTTATTTTAAATATATTTATGTATAAAAGTAAGAATTTCCACTTATATTTATTTTGAAATATAATAAAATTCTGTTGATAAAAATCACTTTTTTAAAATATGTAGTAACTAATTCATTAAAAGTGCTTGTAAAAGCATTCTTGGTATGAATTTTAATAGGTTCTATTTAATCATAATTCCACAAAGTTGCATGTGAAATTCTTATATCAGGGAAAATTATTTCTCATAAAAACTTATCCGTTTTATAATTAATTTGGCCAGTTATATATTTAAACAGTGATTCCTTATCTTTATATTTATATGTTATTTGAGAAATTGATAGTCACTGTATATTAACCAATTCTAACTTTCATATGATCAAATATATTCTGTCATATGATCAAATATATTCTGTCTTACATATAATTACATACCAATATAAAAAATCAGATTGTTCCAATTTAGTAGATTTAAAATGAAAGGCAACAATATATATTATATTAATTACTATGCTATTTTTCTTGCTTTGAATGCTGTCGTTTACTAAAAGTTGTGAATCATTATTAAAATATTAAAAAAATTTCTGAATTAAAGAGTATATTTTCATAAAGCTTAATAAAAAATTTTACCATTTACATATACATTAATATTATTAAAATGAATGTAGAAACTAGGTTATCAAAGAATTAAAAACAAGCTTTTAAATTTGTAGAATTTTGTTTTACAAGGCCTGTGTATTGATGTATTTCAACATGAAATAAAATCAATAAAATCAGAATGTTTATAATTTTGAAATTGTTTTTTTGTAAGTCAATTCATCTTTTTCTCAATTGTACATTAAATTAGCTACATATTTTTCCTGCATGAATTTCTTCCACAAGGACTAATGTAGTGAATTTTGTACATTTCTAATCTTTTTCCATCATATCTAAATTTTGCTTGCAAATATGTGAAATCTGCTTTTGTGCAATAAATTTTCCTTGTTATTTAATATTAGTTTTGCTTATTAATAAATACATTTACATATATTTAAAAAAAAATGCAATTCAAAAGAATTTTGTATTTTCAAAAAAATTAGCTTTTCTTAATTTAATATAATATGAAATTAACTTTACGTTAAAATATTCATTGATTTATACATTAATTTGTCTTAGATAAAGGTAAAAGGTTTTATATTTTAAAACAATCATGCATTTAAAAATAACACGATAAACAATTAAACAGGCATAAAATTTTCTCACTTAAAAATATGTAGGATGCTAAATACTTTAAATAAATAAATGCTCTAAAATAAATTCCTGTAGTGTCATTGGTTTCAGAAGAAAGCTCGTTATATTTTGTAAAATTAAATATTTATCTGTTGTTACATTTTAATAGTTTTTAACTAACATTAAAGAAAAAGAGGAATCTCCAATAACAAATTTTTAATGCCAAAAAAGTAAAACAGCTCAAAATTAAGTAGATAAACATCATAAGAAATTTGAATTCAACATCAATAACAAAAATGATACATTTGGAAAGTCTACACTGAGAATTTAAATGAGCTTTCTAAAGAATTTTGATTAATATTTACATATATATATGAAACTTATGGAATGGTCAGAAATAAATAATTGTATAAACTAAGTAAAAAATTGGAATAATGTTCGAATTTAAGAAATTTATCACAGAGAAAACAATAAAATAATCTCAACAAAACAATTACAAACAAAAAATAAGTGACAAAATAATAAGCTCGAAAAAGTCATGTACACATTTTTCGCTAAAAATATATACAATACGTAATCTATAAAACATTAGAATTACAATACATAATCAGTTTTTAAGGAATGTTTATACAATTAAGAGATTCATATTAATAAATAAGGAAGTTGCTCTTAGATTAAATGTATAATGTAGTGATAATTTTACATTTTTGTGAAACAGATGAGGATTACTCATTCAAAAAAATTTATAAGAGGTAACAATCATTTATATATAAGTAGCACCAACAATTCACAACTAACAATGCAATACAATGTATATAATGTAAGAAATGTGGCAAAAACATCCATGGTGGAAATTAAAATGTAAGACAAGAATAATTCATAAATAGTAAAATATAGTTTCAATATTTTTTGGCAATCAGGAATTGAAAGTTATGAATACATACATATAGCTAAATAAATTTAAAAAGATGATAAAAATAGTTTTATATAAGTCAAATTTCATTCAAATACTGACAAGATATGTATGTCCATACATATAAATATTAAAAGTCACAATTCTTTTTTAATTCCTTTGTACATATTAACATTTTTGTTATAAATACACCAGACAATAACAAACTTAGGATCAATAATGCCACATAATTGATTAAAAAAAGGTTAAACTGTTTCATGTTCATTTTGTAAAACCCATGAATAAAACATTTTTTAAAAAAAAATCCTAATAATATAATAGCTATATTTTCATTTCGGTTGTAATTATACAGTAATTAAAAAGTAAAGTAATAAAAAATATCCCCCTTCCCATTAAACTACAGCTGCATTCTTGGTAATTATACAAAAATATGATCTCCCTGTTAGTGTTATAAGTTAAAAAGATAATGTTTAAAACAATATAAAAATCTTAAAGCAGTAATAAAATTTCTAATTACTACTTCCAAACTTTACACATTTAGTTTAAGAAAGATTTCACATCTTGTGGACTAAGCTAAACACTTATTTTATATATTAAATGCAAGCGAACAGTAAATATTGATGACAATAATTGTACTCATTAAAAGAAAGTTACAAAAATAAATCAATTTTGTTCTGATACTTGCTAATGCTAGTTGGATAAGTCAAAATGTTTTTTAGTTTTATTTTAGGAAGAAAATTATTTTGATTAAAATATGTGTACCTGATGCATAATTTTTGATGAGAAGCATATAGTTATGAATAAAAATATTTATAAAATTGTATTCTAATACATTATAGAAATTTTTTGAACTTTTTATTTACTTATAAGAAAAAATTTTATAAAAAAAAGTAATTGAAGAGATTATTGAAATTAGGATTACTATTATGTAATATTAAATGTACAAGTAAAGTTTACAATGAGGTTTGCCTTTTTATTGCTCTTGAGCAAACTGACTTCAGCTTGAAAAATGCAATCAAAGCAAATAGGATTTCCAGATAAATATAATTATAGAGCTTATACAATAACAAAGCATTTAATAACATTAATCCAATAATTGGGAGATATAGCGCCACTTTTTAAATTCAGCTCTCAGATTTTATTCTCTTATTTGCTTATGAAGTACACATAGTTAACATACATAAGCATACATTTCTTGTCAGTACAAAAATTTTAAATGTATACTAAATTTTAACACTTCAGTTTTTATATTAAAAGAGAAAAAATACTAAAATTATATGAATAATGGTAATAAAGTTCTTTTCCAAAAACCATTGCAAAATAGACTTTAATTGCATTGTAAAGTACTCAGTAATTTATGATTTCTTATTTTAAAAACACACTTCAGAAGACATTAAAATTTCTTCATACCTCTCTTAAAATGATATTTAAGAATAAATTCCTAATCAATAAATAAGACTAACAATTAGCAATAACATGTTCATTCACATACAAAAATTTTTATCTGATCCAAAGAAAATATTTAAGAAATCAAATCGTCTTAGCCAAAGTAAAAAACACAAGGCAAGTTTGTTATCAGTGGCCAATCAACTTACTTTAGCAGACTACAAGAATTTCTAGAATGTTATAGAAGGAACAAAAATCTTATGCTGTAAGATTTACTCTTTAATATTTTTCTCACATGCAAACAGTTTATTTAACTGAATTTTAAATAAAATAAAGTGCTGTAATTTATTTAAAAAATTTGTTTTATTGCCATGCATTTTTTTTTGCATCAAAAGTTCTTTTCTGAAATTAATATTAACTCCATTTAGTAATAATTGATAGCATCAAATATTTACTTCTTATTATACTATTACAGATACCATTAATAGTGAGGTAATTTTTATCTGAGTAATTTTCTGATTTTAACAGTATTATAAAAGTACATTTTGTATCATAACTTATTATATTGGAATAAATTTCAAATTATAAGGAAAAATAGATCTTTCCTTTAATGCTATAAGAATTGCAATACACATTTCTTAATCTTAGATTGATATCAGTCCACTGAAATTTATTATGCAAATACACAACAATTTTCAATTATACAAGAGATTCAACAATTGTTTAAATGCAGTAAGCGATTAATTTAAATAATATGAAACTTTTTTAATTATGCAGGAATTAAGCATAACAATATATAGTTTAAAAATTAAGAGGTAAATTACAAAAAAATTTAAGTACAAAAATAAATACAGAAAATTTTTATAGCAGAAAAATGAACACTACTTTTGCTTGTTCTACCATTTTTTTCTTGTCTAACAAAAAGTATGATAAAATTAAATAATTTTTTCATATGAAACAAATTTGTTGATTAAAAATATTTTTTTGTATACTCACATTTTTTTATTCTTTTTAATCAATACTCAAATAATTCAATGAATGTTCTTCCTTAATATGATAACTTTAATACACATGATATTCATTCGATACACTGCAAAACTATGATATTTGAAGCAAGCAAAATAATTCTCAATACACTTATAAAAATTGCTGAACTATTATACATACAAATATTAAATGAATGGAATAATTTTTTTATAATATATTTATAAACTACTTGTGTTATTTGATACTAAATTACTTCTATTATTTATGATACTTTGAATACTTCTTAAATTTATTTTTAAAGCAAAATATAAATTGATATTTTTATCACTTCAAGTCTTTAAAATTTACATGATATATTATAAAAGAGATCACAAAATATTATAATTCACACATTTGCTTTTTATTTTTCTTCAACACTGAGTCATTTAAAATAATTAAAACTAAATAAGCTGCTTTTATTGGGTATTTATGTTTAAATATAACAATAAAATGATTTCCTTAAATTAAGTATAAGATAATTTATATTTGTATTAATAACAGCAGCACATTCTCATTTCTCAATCAAGAAAGGATTTGATAAATTTGTATTTAATTTTGGTAAAAACTACAAATATTTTACTTAAAAAATGGAATGCTTAACCAAAAAATATTACAAAACTTTACTTTTTAAATTAAACTTTTGTAATATTTTTTATTAATGTCTTGCAGTATAGGTTTTGAATTATAATAGTACTTCCATGCAAATTATATGTTGCATAAAGCATTTAAATCAGCATTAACATATTCATGCTTTTTATATATAAAATCAAACACTTAAAAAAATCTATAAAATTGAACAATATTTGATGAAAAAAATTTCTCAAGGATCAAGAAGCAAATATATAACATTAACAACTAATTGAGCATTTCTTTATAATACATATATAAATTAAATTTCTACTTTAGAAAATTTTAGTGTACAGGACAGATTCACACTTGTGTCCATTGCTCTGGTGGTGATTCTTTTGTATTAGGAGATTGCAATGTAAAATCATGTCGTTTGTCTTTTTCCTTCTGTTTAGAAACTAAAAGATTAAAAAGAAATTAAAATTATATGATAAAAGAAAACAGTTTACTTTTTAGCATTTTTTAAATTTTATTTAACAATAATGTTTTTACATGGGATTGCATTAATAGATTCTTACAACAGCAAGGTTTTTACTTTCATTTACTTAAAACCGATAAATAATATTATACATTATTCCAACTGACTCACAAATTTAAAATAATAAAATACAAATTCAACAAGAAATTATTACCTTTTGTACCATTATTAGAGTCACTGAAACTTGTGCTATTGGTTTGAGCATCTCTTCCAGAAAACTAAAAACATAAAAATCAGTAATTTGTAACTTTCTAATAGATGTGGCAAAAGAAAATACATTTCAACATATAAAAAAAATCCATTAAACATTTTTACATGAAAGAAAGATAAATTCTCATCGAATTTTAAGAATGCATACAAGAATACAGAAGTGCTTTAGCCTTTTTACAACTGAAAAGTTCTCATAGTATTTTTATGAAATTGAAACATTCACAAGTTCAATAATGATTTTAGCTAAAGAAATGACAGCAACTACTTTCTAAGCCAAACCTAATCAAATTTATAAACAGAAGAACTTTTATTAATAATCTCACAGTCATCTTTAAACTACAAAATTTCTATTAAAAGGTTCAAAATTTCCTATTTTAAAAATCAAATCAAGAAATTAAAAAGAAATTTTAATTGTGGTAACATATCAAATAAATGGCAATAGCTGATATATGTAATATATGCACAGTAACAATAATTGATCTATTTGAAATAAAAAATAAAACTTCAAAACCAACCAAATTAAAATTCTTTATATAAATTTAACAGTAAATACAAATGTTTAGATTTATTTTATAATATGATCAACTTGCTTGCTATCGATGAATATGAGATACAAGTAAGCAATAAAATTATACGAAATTTCAGTCCAGACATCAATGCCTTTGAATGACCTTTTGAATGCCAATTTTGAACTCAGTGTTTCTCCTTATTAATTTATTTCCATAATTTTTAATATTATCCACAAACATGTGTTACTGTGATTGAAATCAGACAGAATTACTGAACGATTTTATTTACAGGTATAAACAAGTAGGCCAGAGTGAGAATGCACTATCCAAAGTGTTCTATAAGGACTCAATAAATAATTATTGGTAAGTCACCTCCAATTTACATCAACTCTTTTTTTAACATGATCTTTTTCCTTTAATTCATTAATTTTGTTTAAGAATACTTTAAATAACAGGGGTTGATTCAATTTTATAATGTAAGGTGTTTAATGAGTATTGCACCAATCACTCCATGACAATATTACACCATGAAGTTATCCGTTTGGGTTGATTTTTTGATAGAAATTTTTTACCCCAATTGGAATAATATACTCATTCAAATGACAATGGGCATTACTGTTAAACCAAATTCCATTAACATTAAATTCTTATTTACAATCCTATTAATAATGTTAGCGGAACACAAACACTTTTCAATGAGATGGAATGGTTGATAAGTTCGAATTTTGTAAGAAAAGAGCAAATTTTAATAACAGCAAAGTCTCTCAATTAATTCCAATCTGTTTAGAATTCGTTTGATTGAGTACTTTTAACTAGTTACTTTTTTAATTGATATTTTCAGGCCTTTTCACAATTGTTAGAACATTATCAATACTGTCATCAAAAACATTATTAATTTCATGAATCTTTAAACATTATTTTTTATTATTTAATACACTTGGAGTGATGGCTGTCCACTTGCATTAAGCTGTGAATTTAATTTAAATTGCAATCAGGTAGTCATTTTTAAAAACAGACTTTGATGATCAAAGTATGCACAGGAAATGTAAATTTTAACAATTTCATTAAAAAATTAACTATGAGAGCATGTACACTCAAGTAAATCTCATTGTATTCTGCATTCCTCCACTATTTCTTAACCTTATTTTGCCATTAGTTTACAAACTACAGAATTTTTTCCTCCAATATATAATAATTATTTCTTTGTGTATATTTAAATTTACACTATATTTCATTTAAATGTCACTAATACTTATACTTAAAAGCATCAGCGTTATAAGTATGAGTTTAGCACAAAATTATTTAATAGCTTGATTTTTGTGTGGTTTACTGGTGCAAGGTTCACAACTGGACATTTTTGCACCATACGTTCTTTAAAACTAGAAGTTGGTACTCAGTAATAAAAGGCTTGTCAAATATATAAGGTAAATTGGATTAAAAATTTAATTGAAGTTTATATAAAAGATTAAAATGGATAAAAAGTTTAAATATAATTTAAAAAACCGATTGCACATAAAAATACAAAATAATTGTACACTGTTAAATAACACTAAGCATAAATTATTGAAACTAGGACAGCCAATTAAAATGTGATGTACTGTATATGGTACATAACAAATATCACAAATCAGAGAACTCTGAGATAATAAGTGCTTGTGTGTAAATAAAATATGTCTACTGTGAAGGTGTTAAGTTTTGGGAACAACTGGGAATGGGAGAACGCGAGATATATTAGATAATTTTTGTTAGTCTGCAAATTCCAAGTTTTCTGCAAGTGGGTAGAAATAAAATATTTGACACATTTTTAACATTAAAAAATGTTAATATTTCATGTAAAAAGTCAATAGTATTATTATCATCAAGCTTATTCTCAGCAATGCCAACATGACTAGGAACACAACAAAACACAATATCAAATCTCCTTTACTTTTCACAATATATTAAAAGCACCTAATATTTCCACAATACTTGGATGACAGTTGTCATTAAAATCGTCTAATTGCATAACCACACTGATACTATCTGTACAGTTAAGTATTTTTGATTAGAGTTGAATTATATTAGCTCTAGAGCATGCACAATTGCAATAGCTTCATATGTGTAAACAGAACATGATATATGAAGTTTATAACATTCTCTCGTTCTATTCACTTCGTAAGTCTATAATTAAACTTATAGATAAGTGTTTCTCTAAAGTAAAAACATCCAATTTTCATATTTTTCTTTTAACTTCTCCAACAACTTTTTTCTCAATATTTATAATGAACTTATTTTGTACTAATAAAGCTTGAACCATCATTCAAGTTGCTGATTTTAATGTCATTTTTGTTTTCTGATATTGAAATGGTATACCTTTATATGTAAGGACTACACAAAATTTGAAAACGTTTATCAACAAATCGAAACAACTGTATTTCCATGATTTGATTTGATAGCATTTTAGCATATTATTTCTCAAATACATTTTAAATATATAAGTATAATACTACATAATCTCTTTGTATAACATATTAAAATATTTAGAATACAGAATTTCTATTCAAATTTATCATTAAAATTTTTTTTATTACTTGAAGACTAAATAAACTATATTCAAAGCTAAAGTTTAAAAATATTTTAACAATAAATAAAAAAAAATGATACTGTCATTTAATCTAATAAAAAAATCTTGATTTAAAAAGAAAATGATTTTTTATTTTATTTTATTTATTTATTTATTTTTTTTTATTCATTGATTTTTTCTTCCTTCAATAGTGTGTGATGTATCACAAAAATTTGATAAATT
Source organism: Latrodectus geometricus (assembly GCA_026290005.1). NCBI lineage: Eukaryota > Metazoa > Arthropoda > Arachnida > Araneae > Theridiidae > Latrodectus > Latrodectus geometricus. Next base: position 36,805 of record JAPDSC010111126.1, on the reverse strand, counting down.
ATCTATTTTTAAGATGAAGTAAAGTATAAATACTTAATTGTATTTAGAAATTATTTGGAACTTTTTTGTAAATTAAATAAGGCGATATATACATGTTCCACCACTTATAAGCTAAATTTAAACAATTTTATTCTATTCTTTAATTTTCAGTTCTTTCAGCAAAATTTAGGAAATTATTTTTTTAATCAACACAAGGCTTTCTTTTTTTTACTATTCTCTTCTCCAACAGGTGAGATTTTAGTAAAATTAAAAATATAATAAAAATCGTATTTTTCAAATTTTTAAGCAATCGATTGATTAATGTAACCCTATAAAATGAAACTTATATTCAATCTACAAATTAAGCACTGTTAAATTAAATTTTCACCATTTTACCGTTTATTATATAACAAATTTCTAATGTTTTATAATTAAGAAAAATTCAAATTATCTTTTAAAAAAAACAGGAATACATGTTAAACTAATTTAAGTTCTTTTGTATTATATTCGGCATTCATATATAAATTTTTTCTGATGATAAAAACTTTATATAATATTGTATAAAATGTTTACTTTGTAACATAAAATGGAATAAGAAAATCACATCCAAAAATACTATATTTTCCACAAGAATTAAAATTGGCAAAATATCTCTGAAAACTTTTAAGAGAAAAAGGAAGCATTCTTAGTAAAAAAAGATTGAAAGAAAAACATACCTTTGTTAATGACGTCAGTTTTCCAAATGCCTTTGACAAAGTTTCACCAAAACTTGGTTCCTTATTGTGCGTGCAATTCTTTTTATGGTGAGATTCTTTGAAAAAAAATCAATATTTTACATAGAATTTAATAGTTAATACAATTGAAAAACAAATAATTATTTATTAACATTGAGTCTTTAAATAATTAGAAAATAAATTATGTTTCTGAAACTGGTGTAACAATTTTTAAAAATTAAGAAAAAATGCATGTTATTTATTTCAGTAATTATCTCATAAGATGTTTTAAAGTATCAACAAAGATTTAAAAATGGGTAAAAATGTTAAATATAAATTAAAATAACATAAATATAAAAAGGAAAAATTTAGAAGACGGTGTATAATGTACAACAGTCATAAACCAATTAACTCAAAAGTTAGTTGGTTGAAGAAAAAATGTCAAATGGAATTCAATAAAGTTACAAAATAATAAAAATAGTTAATAAAAAAATTTTCAAATGAAATTTCTTTTCGAAATGATGATACAACTAACATTACTGACTAACATCACAATCACTTGTACAATTAATATTTTTAAGAAAATAGAGCATTTAAAAGTTTTTAAATATACCCTAAGACAACACTTGCTATTTTGATTTATTTCTATTAAATAACCAAATTCATCAACATTAAATTGATGTACATTTTTTGCACATCAATTTCTCATGATTAAGATTTAACAAAATCTAATTATCAATTTTTACTTTTAAAAAGTTATATGCAACAATTCCTGAGTTTAAAATTTAAAAAAAATTTAAAAGCAAGATATTATAAGTCAGGAATATATTTTTCATTTTATTTAGTTTGTTTTAAATATAATATTTTAAATGTGTATAAAGAAATAATTTTACTCATTAGAGTAGAAAAACTAAAAAAAACTTGAATATCAACTTCTCATTTATTTAAGTGATATAAGCCATTTGTTTATTATTTAACAAAACAAACATAATGAAAAACCATCACAAAATTTGTAAACATATCAAGTAAAGAAATTCTGCACAATAACAAAAAAATTTTTTTTTTTTTTTTTTTTTTTTTTTTTTTTAGTTTTCAATAGATGGAAATTTGAATTTATAAAAATTTCAGTAAGATATTTAATTTAAGAAAGTATCTATTTTGTGCCCTTTTATATTTCAAAAGGAAATCAATATTAAAAAAATCAAGCTTACCTCTTGATTGCTCATTAGCAAGTGTCTTAACTTGAGTTGTTTCATTATACCTATTTCCACGAATGTTAGGTGACTACAAATATAAATTAAACAAAAATTTTAATTTTGTAAATATAGATAAGTTAAGAGATAAATATTCTTTATGAAAATATTAAAAAGATAAATTTTATACTGATTTACAATACATGTAAGGAATAAGCACTTTAACCAAAAATCAGAGAACACAATTAACTATTAGAAGAATATGAAATTAAAATTTTTTTTAAATTTTATTAATAGTAAATTCATAAGAAAAGCAAATTACGTTATGCAAAATAAACCTAATTACGAAAAATTAACTAATTATTTTTTATGTAGTGAATTCAATTATAATACTAATATTTTCTCCTTGAGTTTAATTAAAATTTTTACTCAACCTCAGATAAATTAAACAAAATTTTAGGCAAACAATAGCACAGATGTAATTTATAGATATGTCTAACACTCCCTAAAAGCCTTTAATTATAGGGGAAAAAAACTGTTACAAAGATACTACACCATTCACAGAGGTGAAACAAGCAGCATTACTACATAAATGCTGATTCACATCACTAATTTCAAGATAACCTTATTGAAGGAAACATTGTATTTGCAAATTTAAAGTATGATATCACAACCAATTTAATAATGTAAGCATACTCAAGTTGTTTATTGAGGATGATAAGCAAATGTTTCAACATAAGTGGTCAATTACCAATCCAGACATAAAATTATCAATTTTAATTAGATGCTTAAAGTTACTAACTTTGTTTCAAGGTACTACTATAAGAAAAATTTTGGAACTTAGAATTTTGTCCTAAAATATAATTTTTGAATTATATATTTTACTTGTTTTCAAAAGATATAATTAATTTCCAAAATGAAAAAACAACATTTTTGTTTTTAAAATTGTCTCTGCTACTAACATCATTATTTTGTAATCATAATCAAAAATTCAAAGCTTAAACACTTTTTGAAAGGCATTAAAATTATTACCTTATGATGAGCATTAGATATTGAGGGATCTCCACTATTTTTTTCTGGATAACCTAAAATAAATTCTTTGTATAAGTAATTGTTTTGTTTCTAAAATTATATACATTAGATTTGATACTTTCTATAATTCAATAGCTTGTAAAATTACATTTATTTATATAATAAGATTTTCAAAGTTAAGGTGCATCAAATGTGAAATAAAAATGAATAAAACTACATTGAAAGATAATTAAATATGTATGGGTTTAAATAACATTTATTAAAACTTATTAACATTAAAACAATTATGGCTTATGTAAATGTATCAATTAAAAACCACAAAGGAAAGCATTTGCAAGATGATAACCTTTATTTTGGAAAATGAACTTCTACTTTGGTTGCCTTTACATTTTTTATCACACTAACAAATAAAAAACTTGGCTCAAATTAAACTTAAGATACGATAATATTTACAATTCAAATGGAACACTAAAATGGAATTTTAGTATTAAATGCAATTTTGAAAATAAAATATAGAATTTATAACAATTAAAATAAAAATGCTGAATTGTTTGTAACTTTAGGAAAGTTAATTCATTTTGGAAAAAAATCTCATTTATCAATAGGATTTTTTTCCAAAATGAATTAATAAATGAATTAACTTTAGGATTAAAAAATGAATTAACTTAAGGAAAGTTAATTCATTTTGGAAAAAAATCTCATTGGTCTACCGGTTTTTTTCTTATATTTATTCTTTTTTCTACTTAACTATTATTATTGTTGCTAAAATTTAAGTTTTTTTTTTCCACCATTTTCTTTTTGGATAGAAAATGGGATTTAAACTGGAAACACTATTTTAAATTCAGATGTTATAAATTTAATATGTTAACAAAAATTAAATTATGAAATTTTCATCAGATAGTATAACATTTTCTTTCGTGTATACTTTTAAAATTAATAAATTTTTCATTGTTATTAATCAATAACATATTTTTTAAGTCTAAACAAACAGTAATTTTTTTAAATTTTTTAAGTCTAAACAAACTGTTAATTTTAACTACTTTTGTAATTACAAACAAGAATGGAATGAAAATCATGATAAAATGCCAATATTACAGTACACAGCATTTGTTTAATGATGCATATTTAGCAAACAAGTTCACACAATGTTTTTAGAAAATATAATTATTCATTCACAGAGAAGAACTATTGATTTACAATAATAGAATTCCCTACAAAAATTTTTTATAAAATTTACTACCACTATCAGATATAACACTCACAAACATTCTTCTCTAAAAAAATCTTTGACTGCAAATATAAATATGTGTATATTAAAATATTAAAATTAATTACCATCATCAGATGCAACACTGATTTCTAAATTATCCAATTCTACCATACTTCTTCTAGCATGTATCTGTTCTCTTAATCGAGCTGATGGTGCAGGGCGAATGTCCATATCGTCATGTGAACGTCTTTGTTCCCAAGTAACATGCTGTTTATGCCTTCTCTGAAGAGTATCAAAATATACTCTTTTTGAAGTTGAGCTTGTACTATCTTCTAAATTTTGATATTCTACCTTTGAAGGATTATAGGAATTTTTAATTTGATTCGAGGGTTTTTGACTTTGCACAACTGAATATACATTAGCATCAGACTGAGAATATTGTATTCCAGAAATTGTATTTATGGGATTCTGATCATGATGTTCAGTTCTTGTATTAGGTATAGCCCTATTATGGGTATAATCTACTTGTGAATCATAAACATTTTCATAATCAGAAAATTTACCCCTGTGCTTCACAGTACCATATAGATTTTGATGAGTTTGAACAGGTTTTTCTTTTATTGTACCATAAAGATTGCTATTTACATGACATACTGGTTGAACATTTCTAAAACTTATAGATTCTGGATAAAATTGTTTACCATACGGCCTTGGATGAGAGTATACATTATCATATTGTGTTAATGGGTAAGATCTTGACATATGTACTTCGCTAGTTAACTGAGGTGTTGGAGGGTAGTTAGCTGGATGAGATTGAGTTGAAGATACATTTTGATGACTGAATTCAGGAACTCTGCCATCACCAGTATATCTGTATTCTTGATTAGTAGTTCTTACGGGTAAAGCATTGTAATGGCTGGACTGTTTAGGAGATGCAACAGTAACAATGTAGCGACCACCATCTCTTTTGACATTTTGCTCTGTTTTATAAGGCTCACCAGATGCAATTTTTTCCTGGTTATTTTTTACATCATAATGGTAAGTTCTTGGTGGTTTTGGAGGACCAAGAGGAAATACATTTTGTTGGTTTGTGGTGGCAGTGGGCTTAAAAGAGCGGCTTTGACCATAAGATGGGGGCTGCCGCAATTCATTAACTTGCAATGGTTTGGTATTTTCTTCATCCACATGAGAAAAAATACTTGGAGGTTTAATGAGTTCAGATTCAGGTTTGTTTAATCTAGACTCAGAAGTTGATGGCAAGACTTGTGGACCTGAAGTTGATCTTTGAAGACCATAAAAAGGTTCCTCCTCTTTTTGATTGTGAGAAATTTCTGCAGGATACTTTGATTCTTTTGAAGAAAAATATATACTTTCATATTTTTCTGGTTTATGTTTATCATGTACAACTGATTTTGGGTGAATTGGTTGTTTTACAGAATATAAAGTTTCATAAATACTGCTTGTATTGTAAGGAGCAGAATAAGTATCTCTATTTAATTTCTTGGCTTCAGATGCTGTTTGTCTCATCACTGGAAAATATCGAGGATCAGATCGATCTGCTGCAGGCCCAGAACTGGTTGAAATAGTACTAGTTGTAATATGAGTATTTGAAATACTTGCATTTGTAGCTTGACTCACTGAGACTTGTTTATTTTGTTGCTTTTCTTGACTGGACAAACTATTATTTACTGATGCTTCATTATTAGATACATCAGTAGTTGGTGGTGAAATGGGTGATTTAGGATTTGTTTTAGATAAATGACCTCTTTTTGATTTAGGAGGAGGACTATGAAGAAGTAAATTTTTAGAATTAATAAGATCTGAATCTTTTTTTGAGTTGTCTACTTTGTGTTCACTATTTTTAGCTGTTTCTTGATTGGAATTTTTAGTTGGTGCAGTAGTCTGTAAGGTTTCTGTTTTACTGGATGAAAATTTTTCATGCGATTTCAGATCTCGAGACTCTTGTGGTTGTAAAATTTTAACTGGTTGAGAGGAATTTCGGAAAACAAATTGCTCTTTCACACTTTTATTTACACTAGAATTTACATTCATTTCATCTATGTAAGATTTTCTTGATGTTAAATCTATAATTGCACCCCGAGGATGATTTTTTAATTTATCTTCAATCTGCCGAATATTTTTTTGAGCTAAGGGATTAACATTCATATAAGTTGTTTCATATGAATGAGAAAGTTTATCATCAGAAGCTGTTTTACCGTGAGAACCAGAAAGCTTAGGATAAGTTTGTTCAGTAAATTTTTGCTTCACAACTTGTCTGGCAACTTCTGTCGGTCTAGCACTAAAATGCTCAGGATCAGAAAATGATTGATTTTTATTCAAAATCTTTTTCTCACCTTCTTGAGAATGTCTACGATATTCTTTGGAATAATCTTCAAAATTCCAATCATGAGTAATGGGACTTTTGATAGAAGAACTTCTTGAAGAAAAGTCAGAAGTAGTTGCAGATTTGTTTCTATCTATATTAGTAGTAGTTTTTGGTTCAGAATAATTTTGATTTTCTCTGGGAATATTAACTTGAAATCTTGGCACAAGGTTGTCTACATGTTTCTTGTCACTTGTACCAACTAAAGAAGTGGCAGTCAATTTCTTCTTAGTAGGCAGTTGAGGAGGTTTTTCTTTATTAAAATGATTAGAATCAGGATCATTTGATTGTTCTTTATAATTAAATGTGGTATTATCATTAGCACTCAGCTGTGCCTCAAAATTTGGTAAGCATTCAAAATGAGTATCTCTATTTGAAATAATTTTTGAAGTACTTGAAGTAGTTTCAGTATTGCTAGAATAAGCTGCTGCATGTCTTGAAGCTGTCTTTTGTGCATTTTCATCTAATGGCATATTTTGATCTGAATTATTTAAATATCGATCTGAAGTATTTGCAGAATTGCTAAAATTAAGATAATCACGGTTTTCTACTCTGTGACTGATATTATTTGGATTTGTTAATGCATCACTTCTGCTATATTCCATAGATTCTCTAGAATTATTTGAATTTACAGGTTGCTCAGTGTTATTATCTGATAAAGTAAACGTTCGACTAGAGTTACTTACATAATGACTGTGACTACGGAAAAGTGGGCGACGCTGGCGATTAGTATCAGCTTCTGAATTTGGTTGAGAAGATTTTTCAAAAAGTGCTTTTAGTTTTGCTATGCTAGGTCTTCGAATGACAGTTGCTTTTCCAACTAATTTACCAGCATGCATATCTTCTGGAGAGATGGTTTTAACAGAATTATCACTGGATACATGTTCCTCAACTACATTATTTTTACATTTTTTTTCCTCAGAAACTATATGATCAGAATCAATTTTTTGAGAATAAAGTTTATCTGAAGACATAGAAGGGGGTTTTGAGTCATATAAAATATTTTCCGAAAAAGTTTTTGTAACAGGACTTTTAGAGCTATGAAGTTCATTAGGACCTTCTTTAGAAACTGCTTTCAATACATCCGATTGTTCAACTGCTTTATTCCAACCTGATATTAGCCTTTTAACACTCTCTTCTCTACAAAGTCTCTGTAGTGTTCTTGAATTTTTAGAGTAGGACAAATCTGCATCTTCATTCTCAGTACTGTTTTCATTTACCCTATCATTTTCTTGATGAATTATACCCATTTTAGCACATGAATCTTTAATTTCTCTAAAGAAAGAAGTATTATTTACTTCACAAGGATTATCATTTGGAATATTCAAATGCTCATTCTTTTTAGATTTATATTGAGAAGAATCGCTGCTAGCTTGTACATAATCATTAAAATCTTTAGATACGTGTATATTCTTATCCCCTAAAAATAAAACATTCAAATATAATCAATAAAACATGCTTTAATAAAGAAAGTTGAGATGAAGTGTTAATTACTTTATATAGATGATAATGATCAAAGCATGTACACATGTTTAAAATAATATACAATAGTTAAAAGAGTAAAACTGATTTAAGTTCCTTATTTTGGCTTTTGTGAAAGTTGGTTTAAGCATTTTCTTGACAAATTTATTTACTAAAGGCAGGTCAATTATACGTTATAGTAAAATGTATATGGTTGCCAAAACACAAACTAGACAAGACTTCACAATCTACACTCTTTAAACTTTGAAAGGTCTTTCATTTTAGCTTCACCCAAAATGAAATTAAGCAAATGATAATATACAACACATTTACACCCACTGATTATTATAAACAATAATGTAGTACACAAAAAAACAGTAGTTACTATTAAATTTTGTCCTATACCATCACATATAGAACTCATTACTTTCACAGCAAGGCTTTTCTATTATTTTGACAAACCCTGTGTATCATCTTAATAATAACCTCTAAAAGACAGATGCTATAGGACATTCAATTTCAGAATAGTTTAGTTAAAATAAAATGGAAGTTATGAAGTAAAAGTTATCCAAAAATAACATTTTCAGATTTTTCAATAAAATTATGTTTTTAAACTAATATAAGGTTGAAACAATCCTTACTGAAATTAATTGCATGAAAAAAAAAAGAAATGTAATATAAAATAATATTATAACAATAAATTTATACTGGTTACAATTTAATACAAGAAATTAATTAGCTTTTTATAGAAGGAAATATTTTACTAAACTCTTAAAAATTGGACATTAAAAACTGAAATCTTCAAAACTTGAAAAAGCATTGTTTAACAGTAGTAATTATTTCTAAATTTAAAAATATCTATTCAATATTTTTTTAATCCAACAATGAGTTTTTAAAAATAAAAATTAACTATAAAGTATTTCATAAAAATTAATTATAAAGTATTTCATATGAATTTCTTTAACTCATTAATTACTCTTATACATAATTAGAATCTCTTATTTCTTCATACTATATACAATATAAGATTTAAAATATAACTTTGAAAAGTGATGTATGAAAAATATACAAAATTAACAAAAGTGATATATTAATAAAGGATTTTAGAAAATACAATGCACTGATAAGTTCTATGCACATAAATAAACAATGAAAAATCAAAAATCATTAAATTATAATTATACTCTAGATTACAGAATGATTCCAATAATATAACACACTTAAAAAACAGTTTAGTAAATAACTAGTCTAAAATAATAGTTTTTAAAGAAATCTAAATAATTAGAGTTCATAATAGGCTAATGAAAGGACTATGCTTTGCAGATGGAAGGTTCAAGGTTCTAACCTGCCTAAAAAAGAGCAACAAGAAATGACTGGTCTCACACAGAAAAAAGGGTATCCTAACAAAAGCAGGCAGCTGTAAGGCATTTGAGCATCAGCTAATTTTTTTGTTCCAGAAGGACATCTCATGGCTACATCCTTATTCCTATGCCCCAAAGAAAGAAACTTCAAAGTGCTCATATGCATGCAGAATGCAGGTGTATAAAAGTAGATTCTGATTGATGCAAAGCAGAAATGCAACATTCATTTACAATTGTTAACAATGGTTGATATTAAAACTGTGCTTTGAGCACATTTCTTGGAATGGAAATTCCAGACCAAAGTGGACTCTCTTCCTTTAAATAATAGGTCCTAGATTTAAAAAAGATATGTTTTTATTTTTTAACATGAATATTTCTTGGGATATGTTCAAGCTTTTTCTGTTTCTATCTTTGTAAAATATGAATATGGCTCAAAATTCATAAACATGTTGCATATTGGATATGTTCAGGTTAATTATTTACAAAGAGAAACACGAGTTCATTATCTAAAATATCAATCTTAATAATTATGTAATGAAAAGTTTTTTTTATTTCTTTAGAGAATTTTTATAATTATGTAAGAATTTTAAAAGTAAAAACAATGTTAATGATTAATGTTTAGTTATATATACAATAACAACTATTAGAGTGGTTTAATTTGTTTGCTTTTTTAGTTTATTTTTGCAATATAACATTTAAAATGATAAATTGACCAGTAAGAATAAAATATAATATAAACTTTTAATGAAAATTTTAATAGATTTACAGCATTCTCTTTTTAAATTATAAAATATGGTCCTCCTGAATAAATTGTAGTTCAGTACATTACAAGATCTTATTCTTGTGCTACTCAACCTGAGGCAAAGTCACTTAACTTCTACTTAAAAATTAACATAATTATCTAACATCCAATCCTGAGATAAAATATCCATTGAATTTTTACTTAAACTTATAATCTCTTGAACAAGAAACAGAAAACATATATAAGTCAAATTAACAATTTAAATACTTATAACAATTGAATGATTAAAGAAATAACAGAAGTAACTATATCATGTTTTAAAAATGTCATCTTTTCACATTTTATGCAAGAACTGAAATGTGTGACAAATATTTGTTAGTTATAAGGAGTTATTTCAGTGTTCATTATCAAGAAATTTACATTTTAAAAAGCTTTCAATGAATGACAAGTAATTTGAAGTCTATTTCACATTACATGAATATGTTATAATGATTGGCATATGTAATACTTGTTTAGTACAATACACAAATGCAGCACATAAGATTAGGAATGATAAATTGATTTATTTTCTTCCTTATAAATATCTAGGAGATTTTTTAAAATTACGTGAAATAATATTATTAAAGTAAAAATATGAAACAAATTATAAAAAGAAGTCAGAATATTATAAACATGGGTACTTCTTTAAAAAATTGCAAAGATTGAAAATTTCAAATTAAAATATTTATTGTTTTATGCACTTTTACAATGTAACTAACTTGTATTATAAATTAGAGTTTATACAAAAAATATTGAGGAAATTAATTCCCTTTGCACTACAAAATACACTTAAAATTTTATTATTATTATTTTTTTTTTTTTTTTCTTTTAATGTTAACAAATTTACATTGTCTGAAATCAAGCATTTTAATGTTAAAAGAACAATTAAACAGAATAATTTTATTTTTTCTAGACACAGTAAAATTTTAAATATTATTCGCTTTTAGAGAAGCTTGGTCATTTTTTAATAGACTAGGATAATTGTTTTTCAAGTTTTTTGATTTTGAAAATAATTCTGAATTGTGCTTCTACACTCTTCCATTATTTTCCATATTCTTCTGTAAGTGATAATAACATCCATAGTATTGATAAAAAGAATCTTACAACTAAGGACTTGAAAATGCAATGGCTTGAAATGACAGTGTTCTCACTAAAATAGTTAAAAAGTTACTCTTTGGAATAGTAACTTGAACTTTTTTAAAGATATCACCAATTTGAATTAGTGGCTTTTTAATTTTTATTCCATAATTTAAGATTAGCATTTTATTTATCATTTCACATACTGCTTAACTTCTGATTTTTTTTTTTTTTAAATAAATAAATAACTGATTTTTCTTTAAAGATAACAGAAAGACTTGAACTAAATTCATAAAAATGATAAACTTATATATATTCCTTTCTGCATTTTATATATGAGTAAAGTTCTTTTTTTTCAGCAATATAGGACATTTTATAAACAGATGTACCGATGTGTATAAACCTACTTCCATACTGCTTACAAAACTTATAAATAGACATTTTTTAAATCAAATAAACAAAGTAACAATATTAAAGAATTTATGCAATACTTAGTTTTTAAATACATAAAAAAAGCTTTAAAAAAATCTTACAATCCAATACCCATTATAAAAAAAAAAATGATTTTCACTCTGAAGAAATTTCACTTGTTTATTAAAATATGGTAAAATATCTATGTACAAAATTTAAAAGAAAGGTATTTTCCTGTAGACCCAATAGCAATATTATATTTTTCCTAATTAAAAAGATTTATTTCCCGGCCAGGCTCTAAAATCGGACTTATGTAACTCAACTATATATTATTCTCAATTCTTTTTTCATTAAGTAAAAAAGCTCATACTGTGAACTAACAATATATTATTTATTTTATGAAATCTTTTGCATTCAAAAGCATCTGTAAAAATCTATTTTCAACACTTGTAGTAAATTAAGTTTGTTTGAAAGTTCAAAAGTTTCTTGAATGAAATGCAGTTCAATAAACAAATAACCCATCCCTTTTATTTCATTAAAAAAAATCGTAAGCAAAGCTTCAAAGAATATAGTATTTATGAACCATATTCCCATCTATTTCAAAATCTCCCAATTCTATCAAAAGAAAATATTTTCTACATAGAAAAGCTTTTCTTCACTATTTCCTAATCTATGAATAGTTGGGTAATATTGAATAAATAACTAATTAAATTATAAATATTCAGAACATGTTGTAGCACGAGATAAAATATGGCTATTGGTTTGACATAATAAG
>JAPDSC010111126.1:10642-24419 GCA_026290005.1 Latrodectus geometricus | reverse complement strand
AGGAAATGAATGTTAGTTAGCTTAAGTGGAAGGAAGAAGATGCAACAGAACATTTTATTCCTATATTTGCTGCAGATAAAGTTTCTCTTTTTAGAACATTAAATGTACACCGATCATATCTTTCTCATCATATAAAACTTTAATCATATTATTTATGTGCTGTTTAATCAATACTTAATGAAATAAGAAGTATTCAAGTCGCTTACTAAACATTTTATCATGCTTTGAGCCACATGAGTCATTGCCTAAGTTACAGAAGTTTTCCTATGTTTAGTCTAGGCAAAGCTAATTTACTGTTTGCTAATCTCTGCAAGCTGAATAATTTTAGAACTACTTTAAAAAGAAGAGTGTTTTTATTTAAAAATGCAGTGATGATTGCTTTTTGTTTAGTAGCTGATCACATACAAGAAGTTTTCAGATTTCTAAGGATGATGTCACTACAGTAGTACACAGGTTGTTTTATGAAGATGTTACTATTACTTTGAAGACCAGTCAAATTTCAGATAAAATTAATCTCAAGTACAATCCTTTTAATTGAATTATTTTTCATGCATTAATTGAAAAAGAATTTTAGACTTAAAAGTTCCTCTGAAAACAATTTTTAAATTGAAATTTTAACTTTAAAATTTTCAAAAAAGGCAAATTTGCCCTCAGGATGGAAAAGTACCACCCCTGTTTATGACAATAAAAAATTTAAATCTTGCTCACCATGTTTAGCATTAGTGTCACATACATCTCTTAATAAAGGCTCCATTATATCTTCATATATATCATCTTCCTACAGTTTAAATATAATTTAAAAAGGTATTTATAAACAATATAAAATAATTATTATAAAAACAATGCTTCTTATGATAGGTCATTGATATACAAGTTTTAACAGGAACCTAATTAATAAATAAAAATATCTAATAACAACATTTATTAATATTTAACATATATATCAAAACACAAATCCTCAAAACTTTTATCATTAAAATGAGACTGGTATAGAAAAAAGACTATAGAATTTTGATGAAGTGAAAAAAAATGTAAGTTAAATTAAATAATATTTTAAGAATTTCCATAACTATTTTTGAAATATTCATTCTTTAGTTTTTATTAAAAAGCAATTAGGAATTTTCAAATTTTTACATTTAAGTTCAGATAATAAAATTCTTAATATACTTACAAAATGATATGGTAAAAATTAAGCATAAAACAATGAGGTAAAAATGTGTAAAAAAGTACAATAGTTTTAAGTTGCAGTTCAAATACAAGTATGAGCTTCTTAATATATAATTAATAATGTGGTAAAGCCCAGAGGATTAAGAATTACTTTATTAATAGCTTCTTCTAATAGCAAAGCTAAGCCAGAAAAATGTTTTTCAGTTTCCATAGGATTTATTTATTTTTTTTTTTTTTAGAATATCTCAAGGTCAATGTCAAATGTCAATTTTAGGAAAAACAAAAGATCATTGGTCAAATTTAAAAATTTTATAAAATTGTTAAAACTGTTTATAGAAATTTCGTAAAATTTTGGTGAACAAGGTTTCAACACAAACTTCATTCGAATTTAGGGAAAAATAAAAATTTATGGCATACTATAGTTATATAAGGTTAGGAACCTGTTTTATTAAAATCAGTGTTCCATATTGATGTCTTTTTGAATGAGATTTGAATGGAATTTTCCATAATGTAGATGAAAGAAAAACACTTTTAAAATTTTATCAACCAATATAAAAGATAATATTATTAAAATCCTCAAATGAAACATAATTAAATTGCTTAATCTCTGCTTCCAAAACAAAAAACTTTTCATAACCTAGAATACATAGAAACTTATTTTTGAAAAATAAGTTTCTAGGAATTCATGCATACCATTCATATCCAGCAACAAATTTTAATTAATTTATTTTTAGAATATAAATGCACCTACAGTTGAAATAGAAACAGGCAAACTTTTCTGTAAAATCTTTAAATACATTTATACTTCTTCAGGGATTGATTATGGTAAAAAAACTTACATGCATTTCTTTTAAAATTAATGGTTCTCCATCTTCATCTAAATTTTCATAAGTATGATTATCAATCACTCGTAATTGTTGCTCAAATAAAGAAGATACAGCTTTGTGAACCAATACATATTGTTCCTATAAAATTAAAATCATGTAATTAATTTTTACAGCATTGTTTTTAAAGAGTATGAACTAAAACATTGTTATCTATAAATAAATTCATGATAAGTATTAAATCAATATACCTTTGTTTGTACCATAGCTATTCTCTGTCTTCTCATATCAGCAATGACATTGAAAAGATTAAAACTTTTAGATAATTTCTACAAAATAGAAAAGAAATTATTTTTCACTGAAAAATATGAGTAATTATATATATTGTCAAAAAAAAAAAAAAATATGAGAAAAATATTAAAGGGTATTAATAACAATTTAAGATCAATCATTTTTTTTTTTTTTCATTAAAATATGTCATATACATTTCTGGTTTTTAAAACTGCTATGCTAGGAAAAAATTCAAATAACCGAATAACATTTATTGAACACTAAATTTTAATTGATACATTCTAGAAGAATGAACAATAATTTATAAGAAATTTGTAAGGGCATATATTTTAACTCAACATCCCTCAATAATTGAAACAATCACATTGATTACATCTGGTGTTAGAATTTAGGGAATCTTCCAATATAAATTTCCAATAAATTCTGCATAGATAAATTTCCAGTGAAAACATCGATATTCATTCTATGGACAGCCCTGGGGTTTTGACTAATTTGAATAGATTTAATGCAGTTTCTGTAGCTTACAATTTAACATTTATCATAGAAGAATAAAAGCATTATTTTTTCTTGCAAGAGCCATATCAATAATTTTCCTATTTCAAAGCAACACTCAACTGCAATTTCTATAAAGAAATCCAAGTAAAATCCTTAACTATACATACTAATTTTATTACTATAACTGACTTCTTTGTTAATGTGTAAAAAAGCTATTACAACATGCTCTGTCAAATAACTTTTTGTGTGATATGCTACATTCCAATAATGTAATTCCAACAAACCTTATATGGAATAAATCAAAAACAATGTGCACTAATAAACATTGGAGTTTTGTAAACAACTAAGATTAAAATATTTATTTGTAAGCATCTGATCTAGACATAAATTTTAATTTTTTAAACATGATGAAAAATTCACTTTATTTAGATTTTAATAAAATCTATTATACAGAGAACTTATGAACAAGTAATGACAAGTTTCCAAATAACCATTGTACATTATTAGTAAACATTTATTTCAAAAGTGATTATTGATAAAGAATTAAAAAAATAAACCAGTTTTATTAAAGATAAGGATTATATTCAAATTTGATTTGTTGCTCTAAAGCCATTTTTAACACATAAGGAATAACTTGATTGTAATACATAGTTTTAAAAGAGCTTTCAAATCACAAATTACTGCTTGAGATAGGAACTAAATCTATGGGCTACTGAAATGAAATTCTGAGTACTGACTATTTAGCTGATAGTTTATCATTAAATAAAAGGATTTAATTTATGAAGCAAGTAAAAACACTTGACTGCCACTAAATAAAGCAAAATTTTTATGAATAATTTAAAAGTGCAATATATATCATGTTTTAGTAATAAATAAAAATTATGTATCAAAAATATAATATTGAATATACATTTAAGCTATTGAATAATTACAAAATAGTCATTTTAAAAAATACTAGACTTAATTTAGACAATAATAGAAAACAGTAAAAAATAATATAATTTTTTTTTTTTTTTTTTTTTTTTTTTTTTTTTTTACAGAGATTCTGACTTATTCACAACAATAAAGTTTGGTAGTTATTAGAGACACTTAGAAAAAAATTATCAATACATTAAAATTAATAAAAGATGCAAAAGTTTCAAATATTATTTTATATATTGTCATGAAGGCTGTTAATTTCAATAAGGATTAACTCTATTCCAAAAATTCCTTAAATTTATAAACAATGGCTTTGACAACACCTTTAAATTTGCAAGAACAAATGTTTCAATTTTTGCACAATAATTGTACCAAAATAATATTTTTAACTCTAACACATAGAAACGCAAAATGTAAAACAAAATTTGTGTTACAATTTGAAAATGAATAATTGCCTACAGAATAGACAATTTTGATGATTTAACCTTCTATCTAAATAAAGTAAATAAGTACATTCATTATAAAATCAATTAATTAATTAATATAAAGTTTTAAACTACAAAAGCATTGTAAACATATGCAGTTACTGTAATTTTAACAGTTTTGTGTTTTTAGATAAATTGACAACATAAATTTATAAACACAAATATGTTATAGTACTATTTTAAGTGGATATGAATATATGATACTTTAATTTAAAACTTAATGATTTCAGTTTTTCTACAGAGGAAAGTATTTCAAAAAAGTATATCTAGAAGAACTTTTGTGACCAGATATTTTTGTTTGAATTAAAAAAACCAAATGTATTCCAACCAACCATCATATGAAAAAAGTTATAAAACTTCAAGGGAAATGAAATTAGGGAGACAGGAATATTAACATATAAGAAGACATTTTTAAATATTTTATTACTTTTTCTTTGTTTTATTTTCCTAATTCTTAAATAATTACAATTTTAAGATTGATTATATATATTCTGAAGTTTTCTTTTTTTACATCAATTACACGAGTACAAAACTGCATTAACTGCAACTAATGCAGTTTTGTACACTCTTGTAAAACTTACTGAAGTTAAACGATAAGACATTACTGTTTAAAATGGTATTAATAATAATAATCATAAAAACCCATAAAATATCACTTACATTTTTTTATTATAAAATTACTAATTTATTTAGATTAATGTAATTTGTAAACCGTTTATACATTTAATATACCGTATTTTACTGTATATAATCCACAGCAGCGTATTATCCACCCGACCGTTTTTTCGAGTGAAAGGAAAAAAACCATTGCATAATCTGCAGCGGCGCATAATCCGCAGCAATTTTTTTTCCAGCGAATAGTCTAAAACATGTACCGATGATAATATGGGTGTCACATAAAATAAAAAAGATGCACAGTAGGATTAAAAATTTAATAAATTGTATAAAAAAAAAAGCATTAATTATGAAAAATATCAGTCTAGATCCATTTCATCGCAAAGTGCAATAAACTTGAGATGAAAGCACGAGATTGACCAAGTGCAATAATTTCAAGAAGATTCTTGTAAAACTTATTGATATTTAGCTTCTAATATCTTTTAAAACGATGTTAGACATATTTAAATTAATATATATTTGCTTCATTAATATTTAAATGAAAGAAATGGATTATTTACAAATTGCGTATTTTAAATAATTTTTTTATACCGCACGTGGTTTGTTTTTCATTTCACGTTAACACATTTGATGCCATTTTTTATTTGCTTTCGCTATAGCTTTTAGTTTAAAATCTGCTGTGTAACTTAAAAGTTTTCGTTTCAATATGACGATATACAAATTTGAATATTTTAAAAATGAAACAGATCACGTCAAGGCAAATTGCACAATGATGTTAGCGAATTTACAACTGTAATAGCTTAAAGAGGAACCAAATTTGTTTTTGAATGTAATTGAACAAAGCCGATTATAGTTTAAATAACTCAGGTGTATCTTGGTACCAACTGTTATTTGTTTTATGAAATATAAAAAGCATTTCTTTCAAAACTTGCTTGTAAGCTTCTCTGATGGAGAATGTTTTCTTATCAGATTATCCACGGCGGCGTATAATACGCACAACGAAATTCGGAGCTTTTTAACACATAATCCGCGGATTATATACAGGAAAATACCGTACTTCGAAAAAACAAATTGTGTAATAAATTTCTTAAGTATAACATAAAGATATCAAGAACTAATGAATTGGCAGTTTGAGAAGTGTATATAGATCAATATTCAATATTGAAATATATTATTTTATGATTGATTCCTGATGTAATTGTTTTTGTTTCAACTATTTAAATAAAATAAAAGCTGAAAACCACTGTTAAAATTTATATTACAAAGAAAAGATAATTCATAGTTATTTGCATGCTAAAAAATATTTCTTTACAAGTAATATAATTAAACATATTGATTATGTAAAACTTACCCCCATTCTCATTAGACCCCAAACAAAATCAATAGCACAAATTGTTCCAGTTCGGCCACAGCCAGCACTAAAATATCATTCAACAAGTAGTTAAATAATAAATATTTAAAATATTAATAAGTTATTAAAAAATAACAATTGTTAATTTCCCATAATTAGTCAAATACACAAAAAATATTTTTACACAGTGTTTTATTCATACCTAATTAAAAATAATTCTTACAAGACTTCAACTATAACTAAAACCTCAAGTAAACAATTAAGGAAATATTTCATACTATTATATTAACAGACTGCAACTGAAACAAATTTGTGAATACAACTAAATATAATATGTTCCAAAATTGCACCATAGATGTTTTCAACATATATTAGATAATTTATACAATACAAATAATTAAATTTCTTAACATTCTTAAAAAAAACTTTTGGGAAAACAAATGTTGACATAGAATATGGTAATATCTGTCTCAAAATTTATTATACATTAAGCAGAAGGTAAGAGCATAATAAGACTTCATATAATACTAATTTTTATATATATTGGGATACTAATGCAATAAACATAAAAAAACAGAATAACTTATTAAAAAAAATCAATCAGATAATATTCATTTTGATACTGATGAATCATAGAATTTGATTTTTCCATTATTTAAGTAGAAATCAATCTTAAATATTTTCTCATTTCTATCATTTTATAAGATAAATTCCTACATAGTTATAATTTCCCTGATCATTTACAATTTCCTTCACATTTACTAACTTTATTCTGTTGATTAGTTAATGGTAGATTGGTTAGTTTGTCACTCAATAGTCAGTTTTTGCATCTAAGGGCAAATAAGATGCTTTGTGAGAGTTATCCATTATCTGTGTAATTATTTGAAGGCATTGAACTTTGAAAGCATTTAAATTCATAAAAAAAAGACAATAAATATTAAAAAATATCAAAATGACATGGAATATTTCAAATTATCAATTACACTTTTACTACATTCTTTAATGAGAAACAAAATGATGATTGAGTTCCTATATAAGCAATTCTACCAAAAGAAAGAAAAAAAATGAAAAAAAGATTGTAAAAATTATTTATCAACTTAATTTTTCCCCACTCAATTATGAAATTTTATTAACTTCAATGAAAATAATTCTTAAAAAAATTTTAATTTTAATAATTTTTTTCTTTAAATTAAAAACATTTTATAATCAAATATTATTCTAAGAAATGTTAACTACACTAATATTATGTGAGTGTTATACATAACAAAAAAATTTGTACAGTAAAATTTGAATTATAAATTATAATTATATACAATACAACTGTACTGAAAATATTACTGTTGTGACTTCTAAATATAAATTTAAGAATAAAAAAAAAATCAAGTTTTATGAAAACATACTATTGAAGCTTAATTAGAAAGGAAAATTTTACCTGCAATGTACTAAAACTGGCACTGCTTCAGAAGCTTGGCAATCACGAATTAGTCTTACGAGCTCCAATATAGGTTGAACAGAATTTGGTACTCCATGGTCAGGCCAAGTGGTATAATGAAACTGACATATTACTCTTTCTTCTGTTTCCCAACAAGCTTTAAGAGTACGAACCAAGAAATCAGGGCAAACTTGGCGCCATTTTACCTACAGACATTTCACATTTTCTGATAAGTTTTACATTCTAAACTTTACGTACTCAACATTGAATTTCAAACATCTCAGACATAATGAAAAAACTTATTTAGACTACTTAAAGAAAACTTGAGTGTATAACATTTAAAAATGCTTAAATGTAAATAAATAGTTACTTACAAATTCCACATTGATATTTCCATATTGTTTCTTTTCTTCATCTGTAGGCCAATAACATTCACACTTATACTGAAAATAAAATTTTACATCAGTAAAACATTAAGTTTCAAATTAAAATTTAAAAAGAAAATTTATTTTTATATTTTTCATATATTTTAATTTTATGACTGATATGTATCAAAGAGGGTTTTTTTCATGTATGTTTATTACTTACTTATTATTAATTGAAGAGACCTCACAAAAATATAAATATTCTAAGATTGTGGCACATTTTTTTATTATAATATGATAAAGATTTTTTTAAATTTATAATCATATAATAAAAAAATTTAAGGAGGAACACATATTTTATCACATACTTTATTACTATCAATACTGTAAAAAGAAATTTTCTAAATATTTTAGGACAAAATATAATTCCATATTTCAAGGAAGCCAAAGAATGTATAGACAAAAATATTAATAGTTAACAAAGCCCCATGAGTATTATAAAATTTCACTATCAAACAAATTAAAAATAATTTCATTATAATATTTTTTATCTAAAAATATTTTTTTAATTAAATTAACATTTGCATTTTAATGATGATATATTTAAGGATATTGAACTCTATAAAGATTCACAAAATGAAAACATATGATAATGGTGCAATAACAATTCTAATAATGACAAATGAAATTTGTTAATTATTGTAAGTTCTGATTAAAATTTTTGCAGCTATGGAATTTCCTAATAGTGAAAATATTCTAGCAAAATTCTTGGCATCAAGAAAAATGAAATAATTTTACATAGATTTCTGAGAAATCTATTAATATGGAAACACAGTTTATGTTCTAAAATTATTCAGTTTTTTCTTTCTGGAGTGATATATTTTATTGGAAACCAAATATTTCTTTTGCTATCTTAAATAATTTTGTAGAAAATCCTTTCATTTGTAAATGATCATAATTATATAGCACACAATAATTAGATATGCACATAAGATTTGATAGGCATTTAAATTAAATATCCAAATAGCATATAACATTTTGAGATCTTTAAATGCCATACTTCATACCTTTTAAATATATTACATAATATTTATTATTTACCTTTAAAAAACACTTTATTTCCCTCAAACATTTCAGTCTTTTTATTCAAGTTATATATGTATGTATAATTGAAACTTTATATGCTACTTGGATATTGGAAAAACCTATGCCCAATCTTAAAAATGGATAGTTGAAAAATCAGGTTTTCGTTCTCATGTTTTATAATATATAAACACGGAAACTTAAAATTTTTAACCATAGTTTTTTTATTAGTTCTATTAAAGAAAGCATAAGTGGTTTTGATTCTTTTTTAATATAAACAAATTTAACAAAAATATGATAATAAAAACTCAGCTGAAGAATTGAAATTTGCAAGCCACATAACAAGCATTTTGCCCATAGTGATAAAAGTGTAAAACCAGCACTGCTGGCAATTCATGTCAAAGACTTTACTATCAGACATTGATTGTTTGTATTTTCAATAATGCTGACTGTTTTATGTACTCTCAGAGAATTGCAACTTGGTAATTTTTGCTTATTTCCATTGAAATAACATATTTGGTGATTACAACTAAATTCTTGCTTTACTCTTTAAACTATTACAGACTTGAGAGCTAAATAAATATAAATTACACAAAAGTCTCAGATTCAAAAAGTGATTCATTCTTGGTTCTGTAGATTATTTTATAAAGTAAAAAAGACATTAACTTAGTGTTTTTTACTGGCACTTTTTAAAAATATTCATTAGAATGAAAATTAAAATTAAATTTAAAATGAAATGCAAATAATTATACATTAAAATTATTCTTCGTCAAATTATATTTACTTATATTTGTTACACATACCTTGCCAGATTCTTGTTCATTGCAAGCCATAACAATTACTTGAATTTCACACTCCCATATCATTCGCCAGAAATCAACCACTGTATTAGGTAATGGACCTTGAGAGGCAATGTAGGCCAATGACCCACTTGCTCCCTGATTAAATAAAAGAAACACAATCAAAAATATTAATCTAAAGAGAATTAATAAACAAAAAAAAAATCTGATTGTTCTAGTAGATTACAATTCTCTAGAACAGAAAAAATTAACAATTAATACTAATATGTTATACAAAATTTATTCTTTCACTAAATGAAATTAAAAATTATTTCATTTTTTGTAATTTAAGCTAATAATTAGACAAAAATTTAAAACGGAAATAATGATATGAATGCAATCTCGAAAAGTTAAAAATTTTCTCGGTTAAGTAAGGCTGAATTAATTTTATTAAATAATGTGACTGTTAAATAAGAATTTCAAATACATTTATCTCTATTTCATGACTTTTCTTCATGATTATTTAAATATCAAAGTAATATTAATTAGCTACACATTCAAGTGTATAACAATTTTTTTTTTTTCCAAAAGGCTGTAATTTGAAGATAGAGCTACTTAAAAAATATGATCAAGTGGATCCACACATATTTAAGACAATGCAAATAATTCTAATTCATGCAAAAGAAAGAATAATCTCATCAATTATTGTGAAATGATTCACCTTTTAATTAGTAATGAGAATGTATAAAACATTAAGAGTTGCTAAAAAATATGTTTAACATAAAAATGTTTCCCTAAACATTCATATTTATAGAAACACAAAGTCATTTGCAAATTTTTTAATTCATTTTCATTAATCACTACCATTAAGAAAGAATGGTACTAAAATACCTCTGTAGAAATCAATCATTTTTATTTCTACAGCCTTAGTTAAGTAATATAGATTGGAAAACCATAGCACTATTCAGAAATATTTTTTAATACTTGTAAAATGAATCATTTAGTAAGAAAATTTATTTCCCATCACTATGCAAGAAAGATCATTTACAAACATTATGTGTGAATAATAAAATTCAAAATAGACCAAATATATCATAAAATCAGAGGATTTCCTACAATGATTATTAATTATACATAATATTCAAAAAATTGATATTTTTTTAACAAAAAAAAAAGAAAGGAAGGAAAAATAACTTGCAATACTCAAAAGCTAATACAAATACATTATAAAATGGGACAACAATTATAAATTGGGTGAAATCTCTCCTTTTAGGTCCAAAATAAAAGAATTGGCACTTTGTTGGTTACATTTAAAAAATTAAAATTCACTGCTACAACAACTGGTTGCCTTAAGAGTGGGAAGAAATACTCAAAATAATATTTACTATTAACAGAAGCAAACAGTTAAGAAATAAATTAATGTTTGGAAACCCTAATGTTATTACCCTAATTTGGGTAATATGTAATTCCAAAATAATTAATAGAGATAAAAAATTATAATATAAATATTTATTGCTTGAAAAATCCTTTCCACATTATCAATATATATTGCCCTTACCTAAGTAGCATTCAGGTGCAATTTAAGCAGATGTATGTATTGAATCATTTTTGTTAACAGAAAAACAATAGTATGAAGCATTTGAAATGCTTTTAAATACATTAGTACATTAGATAGCATACATTAAATACATTAGATAGCTGATTACATCTTAACAGATCTGCTGGTTGTACATAGAAACTTTAAATTCTTTTGTACTTGGGAGTCACTCTAACAGCATTATCAGAAATTCTTCAGTGTAGAACCCACATTATCCTTACATTTATATAACATGAACAACTGCATCTATAAAATTACCTACTTATTTTTAGGATAAAAATTTTTTTCGCTTTTTTTAATAGTAATTTGTACCATTTAACATTTTTTAAATATAAATTAAAAGTAAACTGAAAGAAATATTAATAATATAACTTTTATAACTGCTGCAAACATCAAAAAATTATGAATATATCTATGTGATAGAGCAGCAGAGTTAAAGCTAGAATTCTTACATTTTGATACGTTTAGCTAAGAAAATTGGGCATTAACATAATGTGCATTTCAAAGAAAAAACAGGAAACTTTTGATTTACTAGACGATTTTTAAAATATGCAGTAACACAAATGAACAATATATATTAAAAATGTAATAATAAAGTATAAATATTTTAGTTAATGTGTGTGTGTGAGAGAGAGAGAGGTTGGTTTTATGAAATAAATCTATACTCATATATAGTAAAATAATGCTGTAAAATCCTACAAATCGGTATAAGTCAAAAATAATTTGTGATTTTCAAGCCAAACACTGGCCAGGATCTTGCCAATCTAAACTATATTAATACAAACAATATTCGATTTTCAAAATCACAATCAATCTCAAACTTTGTTGTTGTTGTTGTCGTCGTGTGCCAGCCAGGCTGGCAATATGGGGTGCGCTGCTCCACTTTTCCAACTGAACCATATTTGGTGTGGAGTCCGACTTCCTCAGTAAACACATACCATAGGTACCTGTTTATAGGGTAGGAAACCATTCACACACAAAGAAAGGACAAAGACAAGAAAGAGAGAGAGAAAGTACATCCATGCCCGAGCCAAGATTCGAACCCAGGTCCCACCCATCTGTAGTCAGGTACGCTAACCACTAGACAGGTTGGGCGGCATCTCAAACTTTAAATGCACTATTTTGGATTTCAAATATTTCATTACTTGTATAGAAAATTACAACAGTAATAAATAAAAACTAATTTAAAAATTTATAAAGATTAAAATGACTAAGAATCAATACCACAATTTCAACTCAGTCAATAAAATATACATTAAATTTTTTAATTATTTTCAATCAAATTACAAATACTTTAAAAATATACTGTAGATAATAATATCACAAGCAGGTATTAAATGCACTATAAATCTAAATACATAATATAAATAACATAATTTAAGGAAAACTTAGATTTTCATTAACAGGGCAAAAGCATCCACTTTAAAATAAATTTATGAAAATGCAATCTAGCATGGGAGATAACAGTGCAATAAAGCTAAATCAATAATGCAATTAGTAGACATTTTTTATAAAAACTCAGTTACTAATTAACAAGGATTACAATTCAAAATAAAAATAAATGTAAGTCAAATATTTTTACATTATACCAAATAAATTACATAAATTAAAAAAACTGCAATTTTAACTGAATAACATATAAAACACTCATTTATCATCACTTGTAGAAGAATTAGAATTTAAAACCCATGAAAATTTCTTTCATCACTATCCACACATTTTACTAGCTACAAATAAATATGAACAACAATTTTTTTAATATTATTCACTTCTAAAATAAAACTTCTTTTCCTGTATCACAGCTTCAAACACATACATTTCAAATATAAATATAAAAAAAAAATAAGACACATAGCCTAAGCTTAAAAGGTAAATATAACTTCAAAAAAATTGTGCATGACACATCAGGTTACGTCATAAAATCACAAGAACCCATTCAATATAATAATCTACAGGTTTGGCCCATTTGGCACCTGTACTAGCTTGAAGGATTTAGCCAATAATCCATTTGAAATAATTTAAATTCATTATTTATTCAATATTATAATAAACAAAATATTTTAAAGTAGGTAAAAAATTCATAGTTATATAACAATAAATTAAAAAATATGTCACAAATCTATAATTTTATTCTGTTTTGAATTACTTTATCAAGTTTACATAAATCAATCCAAAATATACTGACCTTGATGTAGTTGGCATTTATGTAGTCAGATCCAGGAACTCCAGGATATTCTGACAAAATTACTCTAGTATAATCATCTAAAATCAAACATACAATGCTAAAAACTCTGCTAAACAAAATAAAAAAATTACACACAATATTGAATATATATATATATATATATATATATATATATATATATATATATATA
>JAPDSC010111126.1:0-10632 GCA_026290005.1 Latrodectus geometricus | reverse complement strand
CTGAGCTTAACTCAATGGCATGACAGTACAATGGGGTCAAGACCTGCAATGTCCATATCTGTTTCCTTGACTGAATGCACTGAGTTGCAAAGCCTATTAATCTAGTATTTAGATCCCAAGCATGGATAGTAATCACTTATATCAATCCACTGAAAGGCTGAGTCAACCTTATTCAGACAGAAGATCAAACATGGGACCTGTTAATTGGAAGTGCAAAGTACTACCCCTAAGTGAGCCACTAGGATTCATATATATAACTTCTTTGTGATGTTTACTTCAACAAAGTGATTCACTAATTGTTTTATTTATTTATTTTTTTGTCGTCATAACAAAAACACCAAAATGTATCTTCCTTACAAGATCAGAATTTTTGTATTAATAATTAAATATTCATTAAAGCAAATTGTGTGAAGATAAATACTTCAACTATAGATCAATTAAATCCAGATAAAACTAATCTGGGGCAGTCTTATTAAATGAATTATTTTTACATTGTTCATTGATAGAAAATATAAAATTTAATTTAACATTTTTCTTAAAACATCTTTAAATTAAAATCAATCTCAATTTTAAACATATTCAAAAAACAAAAATCCACTCCTGTGGAAGGAGTACCCCTGTATATAAATTACAGATTTGTCCTTTTAAAGTTTACAATAGCCCAAACTGATAATCTAAATGAATAACAAATTTATGTTGACTAAAAAGTTATGCCTAAATTGCAATTTTGTGGCTCTTTTTTTTAAGGTAGAGGATATCGATTAGAAGCTAAATATAGTTGAATTTAATTTGTAATTTTTTCTGAATAGTAAAATAAATTTGATAATTTTTTAAAATGTTATTTTTATTAATCATATTAGTCTGGCTATTCAGTTCTTTATTTACAATAACACTACTATATTTCCTACCATTTTTTACACTTAGGTAATAAGAAATATTTTACATAAAAATATCTTTTAAAATATTTCAATCATTGTTTTTTTTATAAAATCAGAATATTTCATCAAGTATAAAATTAATTGCAGAATCTTATGTTAAAATGATATCATAATAGCAATTTCTGTATCACTTCTAAAATAGGAGTCAATTCCATAAATTATTTAATTAAAAATGAAAATCAGAAAACAGGAATCAGCTACCAGTTCAACATAATAAAACAAACATTTGAAATGCAGAGAATATTGTAAAATGAAGAATTAAAATAATCAACTGCATAACTTAAAATATAGACTATTGAGAATAATTTAGTGTTCAAAATTACACTTCTGCACTAAATTTATAAACTTAACATCACCTGTAAGAATAATTGTAATACTAATTATAACATAGGTACTTAAAAAATCATAAATTTTCAATACAATGAATTTAATTAAATGGCTTTACATGGCAGAATATCTTTATATCTGTTTTTCCTTCTGTTAACCTCCTTGAGCCCTTCTGAAGTTGAATAATCTTTGTCATGTTTTAATTCTTCTGTTAGAGCTTTTAATTTCTGGAAAACAAAAAGAAAGGTTTAAAACTGAAATGTTTAACATATACTGGTTATAAAAAAATATAACAATTTAATAAAATTTTATCATACATGGTAAATTTCAGATTATCCCTAAAAGTTATCTACAATGACTAAAATTTTTAAAAAAATATGTTTAAATGCAAAAAATTAAAACTATTGGCTGATTTCCTGAAAGAGTAAATTGTAAACAAATTTGTAATAAGTGAACAACATTATTTTATAGACCAAATAACAGTTGCAGGGGTAGGAGTGCTGAAATCTTTTTTTCAGGACAATATTTTCAAGAAATATCAGGACATTTTTCAGGACACATGTCAATAATTAAATAAAACCAATGTTATTTTTACATACTAATTTCTGTATTATGAATGTAATACATTTTAGGAAGGAGTATACTATTTAATAAATTCTGAGTTTTTAATTTTTAATACAAAAATATGAAAAAGGATACAGAAATTTAAACTTTTTTACTGAACATTTTCTAAAACTTAATAAGTTACATGATAAATGGTTTATATTAAAGTAAGTTTATATGCATAACTAATAATGTTCATTTTGAATTGGATGTATTAGCGTTTAACTCCGATAATTTAATACTGCTTTTTAAACAAATCATTTACAGATGCAGTATCTGCATTAGCAGCAGATAGCATCATTTGTCCACTTTCACATCACTCATTATCAACACTAATAGCATATGCTATTTCTTTATTTGCATCATTCAAAAGTTTTTGAGCTGCACACTTATTATCAAGCAAATTCTTTTCCTTCTCAAGTTCATTAATTTTTCTAACAAGTGCGATTTTTTAAACTTTTTTTCACAAGTACTTCTTATGTCTTCCTCCCCTTTCTTTTCTTCTCTAATTGTGTTGTATATTGAATGGAGGATACAGAATTGCCATGCATTCCAATAACATCATGACAAATGAGCAAACTGTAAACTGTTATAATTCTGATTTTTTTTTTTTTAAAAAAAAAAGGGGGGGGAGCGCTTTTCTTTGTCACAACAGAATTGTTAGTCGAAAACCTCTTTCTGGTTGTGAATTTACTTTTAACAACAACAGACAAGCTATAATAACTCTAGAAAGTAGAATATTTTATATAACCACCAGCATCTTTTATATTAAAAACTGCATTCCAATATTTACAGATATTTTGGTCATTATCATAATCATTCATAAGCAAGTCGCATCTTCCCACATGTAAAGAACCCACTCTTCAGTCATATTATCAAAGTTTGAAGAAGTTTTATTCATGAGAAATATGTTGAATTGTATGTGACTAAAGGTTCGACTTTTTGATTTAGAAGTAAATATGGTTAAACATTTTTACAAAAAATGAAACAAAATACCAGTATGTCAGTCTTAAGGTCTTTCAAATGTTTTATAATCCGAAGATGTCTATTAGAAAGAGGATATTTCGACTCTTTAGGTACTTTAACAATAGAATATTCTTTTAGAACATCATATTGCTCATCTATTCTCTCACTAACTGACCCCAAAGTTAATCAACTTCTCTCGACATGATGAAGGAAACTAAGTCTAGATAAGCTTTCTTCCAGTATTTCCAACTGTAAGGAATGATGATCTTCCCTTTTTGCAGGGGATAATTTGAAAAATTGATGAATATCTACAGCAAATCCATCAATAATACAATCAATTTTATCAAACCCTTACATAGTGCTCCATGGATTACGTGTAAGCAATGTGTACCCAAATCATTTAGTAATGGTAAATTTTGCTCTTAATTTACTATTTATTAATTTACTACTTAATTTACTATTTATTTGCTTTAAAACAGCTAAATTAACTCTTGGTCCATCCATTGACAACTGCATTAATTTTTCTAAAATCAAACCATTATTTTCAATAAAATTTAATAAAATTTTTACAATCTTATTGGTTTTAGCATATTTAAAAAATATGATTCGAGGTAACAAATGACATTTTTTCCTTGTTTATCAGACCAATATATGAGATGTAAATATCCAACTGTTTCTTTGTTTTGTAATAGTTTCATTGAAAATTAAAACAAAATATGAAGTGCTGATATCCTGAAACAAAAGTTTTGAAATACGGAGCTAGGGCAAAATTAATCATAAATCTGACTTATTTTTGACGCATAATTTGAGATTTTTGGCTACGGAGGAGTCCCATATCAAAAATTTCTCCATAAATATCAGCTAAATCTTTCAAAAATGGAAAAGAGTAATTATTTTTTATTGCCACCAAAACTAACTTGGTTTCAGCTTTAATGGTTTTCTCTGATGTCATTTTGGGAAGACATGATTTGTTATTCACTACTACAGTCGATGTCTAGAATTCAGATGAAGTTGATGACTTGATAGTACATAGTATTTGATTCTTGTAAGAGCTCACAGCTTTTTTGTGTTTTAATCCATCTGCATGAGCAAACACTTGTCTAAACCCCATATTTAAAACACTGAATTTGCTTTGGCATATGAAGCACTCCGCAGAATGAACATCAATTTGGCACCATGTCTTAATTAGGCATTTATTCCTATCTTGCAGTTCCAATCATTTATCGGAAAATTTCTTTTTCCTTGGCATTTTTAAAAGAAATTTTTTTTCAAAAAATAGATTCTAAACGTGCTAATAAACGTTCTTCAAAACACTCATCAAAATCGTTCAAAATGGCACGTTCTCATTTCACACATGCGCATAAGCTTAGGCAAATAATTCTCACAATTTTGCCAAAATTATAAATAGCTGTATAAATACTAAAAATAGAATCTTTTGACTATAACGGCAGAAAATAAATTTTAAAGGTTAACCCAAACATAAATTTTTTTTCGTCAGACATTCTTGACCAATGGGCGGAGACGAAAGTTTGGCAACCCTATTACCTGTTTGAAAGAGAACAAAAAAGGGAAAAAGAATTGTTCTTTCTTTTTGCATAGAAAGCAGTTGAAAGAAAAAATATATTCCACAAAAAGAAAAATTTACAAGTGAAAAATATAAAATTATTAATTAAAATTAAACTTTCAAAGCAATATAATAAAAAATTAAGGAATTCCAGGATTTATTTCGCAAAATAAGGACATTTCAGGACGTTTTTTAAAAAATCAGGAATTTAAGGAATATCAGGACAACTCCGAGCCCTGCAGTTGATATTATTTATTGAATGTTTAAATTGTTTTATAGCATATTTTTTATCTATTTCCTTTTCCATAAATTTGTGGATTACCTGTGAACTTAACTTATCAGCAATAGTCACACAACTCAACTTTACTAGTATATAAAAAAGAATTTATCTTATAAAACCATGATTATAGCATACAAATATTTATATGTTTATAACTATATATAGATGAATTCTAAGGCAATGTAAAATCTAGTTTGATACAAATGATATTTTAAGTTTATAGATAAAATGTATAGTTTATAGATATAAGAAACAAAAGAATAATAATTTTTTTCATCATTTTTAATAATTTATTCTTCCATTTCATTTTCCCTCCAAATTAGTTTTTTTCTTAAGCTAGATTTATTTTCTTCTACAAGCACAGCACTTAATGTTTTATTTTTTTGTATTTTTCTGCCTTTCTCAACAAGAACGTTTTTTTTATCAAAACATGAATGTCATTTTATATAACCAAAGTAAAAAATGAAAAGAAAAATCTATTAGGAAAACAAATTTCAGCAATATACATCATTCCAAACTTAATAATTCTTCAATTTGCAACAAATTTTTCAAATAACTAATAATTCATTAACATTAATAATTCATTAAGTTTTCTTTTGTTATATATATTTAATATTTTTAAACACATTATCATTTTAATTTATGGCAAAATTATTGTTCATTCAAATATGAAAACTTTTTTGCTAAATTCAAGAACTATTAAAAAATGACTTTATCAAAAAAAGTCACACATTGTTCCAAAGATTTTTTTACATTACAACCATATTTGATTTCCTTGAATATAAAATCCAATGTTCGAATTTTTAGGAACACCCATTCTATAGGCAATTATTCACACCTTTTTTTTCCATAGCAATGTTAAAAAACATTAATATTTGAAATTACTTAAAAATGACATAAGCTCTTACGCAAATTTAATATTGATTCAAAATCAAATTCAAAGTTTCTAATTCAAAAACTATCAAATTTAAAATGATTTCACTATTCATGGTTCTCAATCATAGAGGAAAGAATTTATCAATGTGGATATCACATTAGTCACATATTAATGTCAGCAAATGCTTGAATTAAATTACTTTTTAAATTATCACTAGTAACAAAATATCAGATTTTTAAAGTTTCGTTTTTAAAATAACAGTTAAAATTTAAAAATTACTTCCAAGTTAATAAGCCATGTAAAAATTATTTACTTAATGTACTTGAAATTAATAAAAAATTTTGGCAGTAAAAATTTATTTTTGAAATTTTTAAAACACAAAAATTTATTATTACAATATAAGAAATAACCTACATCAAATTAAGATGGGCATATTAGGTGTTTTACACTAAGCCTTGCAATTTCAATAATGATTGTTATTTTGGTACCTTCACTTCTACCAATATTGCTTATAGTATCAAATATTATTCACTGACACACAACAGATTTAATAGATTTTCAGCAGGAAAATTTTCTTTCACTGAAAACCTCATTGCCGAGTAATATAACTTAGACATAATTTTAATATGAATCCTAAATTAATAAATTTCTTAACAAATCTAATAAGTAAATAAAGAAATCTAATGCAATTAAATTAATTTTATTATTAAAATATGATAAAGAAGATAATACATCATTATAGTCTATGAAGTCATTAAGCAACTTCATCTATCAGATTGTACTTAGTTTACATAGGAATGATCAAGCATGCTGTGTGGACCTTGCGCCATTAAACCCAACCAATCAAGCATGCTGTGAACTCTTTTTCAAAGCTGAACTTGAGTAGATAACTTATCATAACTTCAAAAAGTTACTGAAAAAAAAAACTAATTTACCTTCAATACAGACTTAATGATCAATTGTGAAAAACTTCCTACATCACTTCCATAATTTTATAGAATAATAAGATTAAGTTTCCTTCATTTATAACAATTTCAAAATATTTTTGCTGATTCTTAAAAAAGTAGACAGTCAATTTTCATAATTAACAAATTAATATTATTAATAAAAATAGAAGAACTATGAAAAAAGGAAAAAGTAAAAAATCAGCAATCATTGAATCCAGACAGTAAAAGCCTTTTTTCATCAAATTAATAAAAAGAATTTTTCACAGTAGTATATTTATTAAACCTTTTTAATGATAAAATACATTAAAAAAGTTATTTATAAGATGTTTAATCATTTTTTTAATAAATATCATCTTATATATCTGACAAAGAAAAAATTATATGACGAAACATTGTTCTAATAGTAATTTTTGAACAAGTGTTTGAAAGTTAAACTCCATCAAAACATTTTCATTAAAAAAAAAGTCAACTTTTAAATGCATACAATTATATAAATAAAACACAAATAACATTTATATTCCTCTCTAAGACATTAAAGAAGTTTATTTGCAGCAAGTAAATATTTTATATCACAATTTTGCTTGATACAAAAGAATTACTTTAAATAATGCAATGATTTGAAGATCCAAATTATTTTAAAGCTAATTTTTCAGTGAAATATATTCATTCACCTTTATTTAAAAATTAAAACCACACTAAGGTAACATTTGTAGTATATGAAAAACTTAATTTAATTTTGATTTTATTTAAAAGAAAATCATGCGCTTTCACAGTAATTTTTATTTCAATAATTTGAAATTTTAAAATAGGAGAAATAAGCATAAAAATAAAATTTAGAAAAATTAGGGCATATATCAAAAAGCATTAAAAGTTGCTTTTAGATAGAAAAGTCATACATAAATTTGAAATTTTCTGAATACATAACTAAGTATTAGTCCAATTTATCTACATTTTAGACAATATAGTAAATACATTTTCTTATGACTTGCAAAATTTTTGAAGTTAAACAAAAAATAAAGCAAAAAAAAAAAGTTATGATAAAATGAATAAACAATGTCATCTATTAAAAAAATCATAGATGATAAAAAAAATTGTCTCATATCAGATTACTATCATCTTCTTGATAATTAAGAAAAATTAATTAAAACTGAAGAAATCATGGAAGGAAGTACCAAAAGCAGATTTGAAAAATATGCCTGTCTGGGAAGTATTAGAAAAAATTTGGCTTCAAGGCTTAATGAATAATAAAGATAGAATAAGTTATTTTTTATGCATATTTTTAATTGCACTAAAATAATTTATAAAGCAAATACAAATAAAAATTTAGATTAATTTACACATAATTTTCTTCTTTCTTCTTATAAGCGGAAGTTTTTGAACCATACCTTTAAACTCAGAATAAAATAAAGTTATGAAGAATTTAGAATCAACTTCATGTCTTTTCCATTCTCATCAAACACAGAAATTAAAATTTTAAAGATTTAATAGGGATTAAGAATGAATGTGTATTTATTTTATTTTACTTCATTTATTTATTTCCCCCCCCCCCATTTCACAATAGAAAATATTACCAAAGATTTTTTAGATCTGATAGATAAATATATTAAAATTTTAATTGCAGTATTTTTCACTTTAGAACCATAACATTTTAATTTTATTTTAAATTTTCACAAAAAGCAAAATATTGCAGTTGATATTTTATTTAGGTCAGCAGTATAACAGTAACTTTATTGTTACATGGATGAGATGGAAAAGCACCAAATTATGCTTATTGAAAATGACCATTAAAGTGTAACAAAGGAATTTTAAATTCTATAATTTCATAAAGTATATAGGACAAAGCACAAAAATTAGAAAACTATAAATTAGAGAACAGACACATTCAAAAATTTTACTCTAACTTAAAAGTTAGTCAATCAAAGAAAAATATATTTGCATTCTTTTTTGCTTTGAATTTTAGCTCAAATAATTTATAAAATAAAAGTGCCATTCTTTAAAAAAAAGTTTTTAATATCAAATACTTTAATATTTAATTTTTTGATATAATTTACATGAAAATACATAACCACAAAAAAAATTTACAATAGAAAGTTCTAACATGTGACGCATTCAAAGTGTTTAATATGAAAATATACTTAACACGCAATTTAAAACAAAACATAATGAATTCATCTAACAGAAAATGATTACTTGTTCCAAATTTTAACTTATTTATTTCATAAGTTGAAATTTGAAACAAGTAATCATTTAATATGTACACAAAAATGTACATAAATAAGTTTATTGGCACGACAAATGTTGAGAAGCACTTAAAATAAGGGAAAAAATTGATTTAAAGACACACATTAAAACTTTTTATACAATGTTATTATTGCTACAAGATGAGCTAATTTTTCAAATAATGTAAAAAATACTAACAGTAACCTTAAAAAAGACATTTTTAATTTTAAAATATTATAAATAATGATATATTACATAACATAATTCTGAGTATTCAGTGTAAAAACAAAATTTTCTCACTGCATAATTAATATTTAAAGGTCATAAAAACAAAAACACTGCATAAAAATTAATATTTACAAGATCGTAAAAACTGAAACAATAATGTAAAAGATCATAAAATTTTGAACCCATAAGACTTAAGTCAAGGATTATGAACAAGACAAACATCAATATATATACTGAAAAATCGAACATAGAGGAACATAAATGAAAATTAGAAAGAGGTACTCTGCAACAGAATCAAGTCCTAATATAAATGAAAAAAAAGGGTACCATAACCGAAATTTTTATTCGGCTTATTCATACATCAGTAAACCAAAAAAGTACTGCAATCAATACCTAATTGGGATAAAAAAATAGATACGAACAAAAATTTTTATAAGATTTTCCAAGTTCATTAATTGCATAATGCACGATCCCCTTTCACATATTCCCTTAAATATCATAAAATTCACATTAGAATGAATTAAATATTATTTTAGAAAAGTACTTTGCAAGATATGCGAATTTTATGAGAAATTAGGAATTATTCATTACTTGGAGATGCAAAAAATATTGAATAATTTTTCACTGAAAAATATTGTAAATAAAACAATTAAAATAGGTGATTAAAAATTGGTGTTTGATAGTATTCTTAATTAACAAAATAAGAATGATATCAGAAAATGAAAAAAATACCTGAAAATCTACTTCGTACAAATCTTTTCCTAATTTTTTCTGAGCATCTAGCGTGTCGGCATAATTTAAAAAATTTTTCAAGATGGTTTTTAAGGTCATTATAAAGTCCTCATATTTCAAAATCTTAAACGTTCACTGCAATAACAATAGAAGCATATTTACAAAAATTTCTTAAACAAAATTTCACATGGAAACGTCCATCGTTACGCGTTTATATGTTGTTGC
Source organism: Latrodectus geometricus (assembly GCA_026290005.1). Classification (NCBI taxonomy): domain Eukaryota; kingdom Metazoa; phylum Arthropoda; class Arachnida; order Araneae; family Theridiidae; genus Latrodectus; species Latrodectus geometricus. The sequence continues at coordinate 725 of JAPDSC010111126.1, read as the reverse complement.
CATATTTAAAAATGTATACATTTGCGATAGACATAAAAAATTTGGGAAAAAAAATTGCCCTTGAAATATAGTAATTTAATGGTAACAAAAAATTATTAAAATAGAGCGGTGGTAAAGTTAGCGGTAAAAAACGGGAACTTTGAATGTTTCATTTTAATTTGCGATTTTTATATAGCTATTTTTGTACAGTTTCATTTTCTCTTCATGAATGGGTTCTAATTCAGCGCATAGAATGGCATTTTTTTCAGAGTTATATAATTATATGCATTTTTGTTTCAGAAATAGCACATTTTAAATGTATTATAGCATATGTCACTTTTTCTGAGTCACTATTCATTACTTCTACGATAAATTTCAAATGTTTGACAAGCTATTTTATGCAATATTGAATTCTGAAATGAAATTTCAAGTTTCAATTTTATTAGTAATTAATTATGATGGTTTAGAAATTAATTTCCATTAAATTTAACATTATACATTCCGTAAATTCAAATTATTGATTATAATTCAGTGCTTTGTTCCCAAAACATTTTATCATAATAAGTTATATTTAAACGTAGAAAAAAAGTAATATTATAAATTACTTTCCATAATACAATAATTTTCAATTATTAAAATTCTGAGACAAAATATAAAAATTACAATGATATTTATCATAATAATCAATAAATTATTCTGTCAAATGACTAAATAACGAAAATTTATATGTCTTGAAAAGTCAACAT
>JAPDSC010111116.1:0-24916 GCA_026290005.1 Latrodectus geometricus | reverse complement strand
ACACACACACACACACACACACACACACACACACACACACACAAAATTTTATCGCATTTGTTATCACAACGTCAAAAAAAAGTAGTACATATTGGATGATTTATTAATTAAAATGAAAATACATTTATTTATTAAAATGAAAATACATTTATTTATTAAAATGAAAATATTACTTCAAAATGCCTTTCCTTCTTTAATAATTAAATTTATTTATAATTTGTTCAAAACCTATCATTTCCTTAAATTCAAAAAAAGTTGAAGCAAAATGTGACGTAACTTATTAAAAATCATGAAATCATAATTCATCAGCATTTTAAAGCTAAGAATTTTTAGTCAATGATTAAATAGATTATGTATATTCTAGAAACTTCATTATTGAGTAACTCACAGTTCCTGCTATTGTGTCTATATTGATTAAATACCAAAGAGCTTTCTGTTGAATAAATATGACACGATGTGAAGAGCAAATAGTTCTGACAGCTTCTATCTTTGATTGGACAAAGAAGAGGGGGGATAGTTCGTAAATTCTATATTGTAGAGCGGCCCCTTGAGATCGGTTTCACATATTGAAATTAATAAACATTAATACCAAACCATCAAATTCTATAGCAATTTTTAAAGTATTTAATTTATCAAACTCTTCTAAAATTGTGTAATAATAAACATAATTAATGAAATGAATGTGAATATTCATTAGTATTCATTTCGGCAAAATCTATAATTTTATGAATTCTACTTTTACTTGCTATCATAACGAGATCCGGCTGATAATTTGGACATCTGTTAAATTCTAAATAAGATACAATTTTATATGATGATGCCAGTTCTAAAAAGTATACATTGAAAATAATGCAAGCACATTTTCTAAATGTATGCAAATATAAAGAAAAAAAAAATAAATATTGGTTGCTCGGAAAGTTATTTTGTTTTATATGAAAATGAAAAACGTATAGTAAATAAATTTTTTTTTCAGTTGTATATTGTCAATTCTCGTCCAATACCTTTTACCACCTTTCTGGTCGTAGCATGATTTCATACTCATGTGAAATGGTTGGTTTTCACTAGAAAAAAACTTATTCAGGTTTGAAAAACTAAATATTAATAATTTTTGATATGCAAAATATCAAAAATTTGTTTGGCATATCAAGGTACATAATTCGAAGGAAAAAATGGTCACTAGCATCGTTTTGCTGTTTTTACTTGGCTTAGAGTCAATTATAACTTACATACTAAGGCACTTAGAGGATGCATCATATCCACAACAAAAATGGGTGGGACCTCATAATTTATAAGCATTCCCAAAGTAAGGGAATTCAAGACATAGTCTACCTTCCAAAGTGGTTGTTGTTGTTGTCATGTGCCAGCCAGGCTGGCAATATGGAGTACACTACACCACTTTTCCAACTGTACCATAATTTGGTGTGGAGTCCTATTTCTTCAATACACAAATGCAATATGTACCTGTTTGTAAGGTAGGAAACCCTTCACACTGTCGTAGGGAAAACGACATAGAAGGAGCCGCAGAGGAAACACGTGTTTTATTGTACAATGAATTCAGTAACAATTCCTCTCGGCAGTAGTGTTTAAAAGGTATAAAGGAAATACATAAAAATTGTAATACAATGAGACAATTGTCATAAAGGAATAAAACTAGACATTTCAAACTGGTACCTGAAGACTGCACTTAAAATTTATAGCAGTTTTTCATCCCAGGGTCCTTTTCCCCTTGGGATGCATGGGTGGTCCGTGTAATATCAAAATGTGATCTTTTGTATTTGTGTGTGGCCAATCAAGGGTTTGGAAGGGAGATTTCTGACAATTTCCTAGAAGATTAAAAATTACGCACTCATTTTATGATAAGAAAATAACCAATAGAAGAAATGGGAGGAGAAATGAAGACGACTATAAAAGTTGAGGAGTTGAACTTAGGAAGACACTAAACCTCCGACGAGATAAATGGATTGAGACCTAAGAGTCCGATGAGATATGGGAGAACCATGACCCCGATGAGATGGAGAAATGGACGTAGTTTCCGATGATAGAAAGGTTTAACGGAGAAGTGAAGCAGACCTACCCAAATGAGAGACATGGAGCAGACCAGTTCCCGGGTAATACTGGAGCAATGTAATGATGAAAGGAGAGCCTAAAGAAAGAGGAGTAATTGTACTGACCTACCAAGGGGGATGCTATAAAGGAGGTGAGTCTTTTTAATCTCTTCCTCAGGACCCTGGCCAAAATGTTTCATAAATATGTTCTGCTAAAGTTTATATATTGTTAAGATAATCAACCAAAAATGTTAAATGTAAATGTTTAAATTTTAATTGTACAATAAATTGTGTTATTATTTAACTTTGACTTTTTGTTTTGTTCTCTACAAGTCTCCACTATTATCTAAGAAACTGGGTTAACTCAGTGTTTTTCATATATACCGAGTTTCTCCACGACACACACAAGGAAAGGACAAGAGAGAAAGTGACTATTCCCGAGCCGGGACTCGGATCCAGGTCTTCCTCCATTCGTAGTCCTGTATGATGACCACTAGACAGGGTAGGTGGCTCCAAGTGTTTATAAAATAAATCTTAAAATAAAACCTTTTATTCGGTCTCAATACACTCTGCAAATGATTTGCCTCCAGAAAATAAAACCGTCATATGAAGGTCAAGTGGATTTAAATTCCATTACTGTAATTATAATTGAGAAAAGTTCGATTTTCGTTTTAAACTAAATTTTGTTTCATATACATAAAAATTCAAATTGTTGAAATATTCTCTAAAATGGGAAGTAACATTCCCTTTCAACCAACAGTCCCTTAAACAGCTTTTGTTGTTTGAAAATAAAATCAGCCAAAAATAAAGTAAACTGTTCTCACGAGGTTGGTTTCGAATTTTGAAACAAATTGTTAGTGAAAAGTTTCTTTGAAATGTGATCAAGAAGTACTTCAAAGGAACTTATCATTATTCACTAACAATTTTTTTAGCAAGAAGTTTCTTTTGAAATTATAATGAAAGGAAAATTACTAATCTTGAAAAAATGAAAAATTAACGATTGCAAAGCAATGAATATTTTTCCAAAACACGATCTTAAAATGCATTTTTTTAAAGCAATTTATACTTCATGATTAGGGATATTCAGGAAAATAAAAAAAATAAAGTATAACTAAGAAAATATAAATGTATTTGAATTTTTGAAAATTTTTCCAGGTCAACAATAACTAAAAAACACAAGTATTAATATTATTTTAGGTTCAAAACTAAAATACAAAATTTATTGGATTTGTATTTAAAAACTACAAAGTTTTTTTTTGATATAAATCCTAATCTGCTCATACAATTGTAGAATAAGGGTTACAAATACAACTACACTTTTTCTGTTTCTATTTTTTTAATTAATTTTTTATTAAAACAATAAATATGATTTTATTAAAAATTATTCAACTCAAATTAAATATGAAAGGCATTGAATTCGTATCCCTGCTTATCCAAAGATCATCTGATGGTGACTGGGGCACGTAAAATATGTCTGATTGCAATGTCCTCCATGTTCTCATTTTTAATTAATACCTTCGAAGTTGATAGGAGCCAGGCCTTGATTCTTCCTTTGCTCCCTATCTCTAAATTGGAAGACCCAAATGGTGCTGCCAATGTCGTAATGATGAGCCAATGTCGTAATTCCACCTTCGTAGGGGGTACTCTGTTCAAAAACGGAAGACGCTCTTTCTGACTTCATTCTCCCAGTCCCTGACTTGGCGAGCTTGGCTTCGCCAAGTGTCATAAGAAACAACAACAAACCCGAGTAATAGCTCAGGATAAGAAAGTTGCTTACTTATTTGCATAAAGTATTGAAGTCATGATTTATCATTATCAAGTTGCTAACAGTTGAAAACTTTAAAAAAGTTTGAAAAAAAAAAGTCTAATCTTAAGTCTTTTGAGAATAAACAGCCTGAATACGGAGCTTAAACATTTAATTATTTAAGCTTTTAAAAATCCCATAAAATCGAAAGTAAATGTCAAAAAATCTTAAATTTATTTAAATTTTATGTTATTAAAGTTATCGTTAAAACTATATATGTTATTCTTACTTAAGAAATTACAAAAATATTCAATTAAATTAAAAAAAACTGAAGATAATTTTATTTTCAAAAGGAAGGTTATGTCTTTTAAGAACACAATTCGTAATGATAAAAAATCTATTTTATTAATTAATTTAATTTTTCAAAAGAATGAAAAAATTATGGAAACGACCATATATTATTGCGATAAAATAAATGTTTCTCATTATAAAAATTATCAATAAGCAAGAATGCTGACTTTGTTTTATTAAGCGAAAAATAATGTATAATAAATAATTTGTCAGATTATAAAAAATACGATAAAAAATTATAAACAACATTTCACAATGAAAATTGCTTTTTAAGACTTGAAATTAATTTTAATGTCAATCGCATAAACTTTTTATGTCGAAATGTAAATTTATAATATATTTTTTCAACGAATTTAGTTTTTCTAAATATGAAAATAGTCGTTATGTTTTTTCAGTAAAGTGTAAATGAAAGGCAGTGCAATCTGCATAGTTAAAATATTTTTCTAAGTGTTATGATATTTTTTTATATATTAGAGAAAATTAACTATATTAAACATAAGCAATCTTCCCTTTTAAAAAATATTTCTTCTTAAAAAAGTATAGAAAGTATTAAAAAATATTTATTAACCTGAGAATATAAATGAAGGACAAAATAATTTTAATAAAAGTTTTTCTATTTTATTAATTTCTTCATGTTACAAAACCATTTTTAACTTATAATAAATTTTCTAGCAAAAGAAAATGCCATTTATTTCCAAGACATTTAAATTATTTATGCGCAAAATATATGAGCAAATACATTCATATATTTTAAGATTTGAAAATTCAAAGACATAGATTTTATGTTTAAATGTAGATTTTGAAGTTGAATAGTTTCATTGAAAAATTCTTAAACTAACTATGTATTTCAAGTCATTGAAATTGTTATTAGAAACCGATAAGATTAAAACTAAATTATATTTAAATCTTATTTTATTCCAGATACTCTAAAGTTAACTTATTTTAATTATATTTAACTTATTAAACTCACTTTCAAATAAATTCTCAATGATTTTTTAAATATTAACTAGAAGATTATTGCTTGCTACTAATGTTAACTAGTTGCAGTTTAGGGAATGATATTCTGTAAGAACTAAAAATGGTCTTAAAGAATTTTTTACCAGAACGGATTAAATTTTATAACTTAATAGATTCTCAGTATTAGATAATATAGAATCCAACTGGGAAATACAGCAAAAATAAGAATAGTAAATGGAAATATTTCAGAGAATTTGAAAATTAAAAAAGGCAAGAAAACATTTCACATTACACATTTTTTATGGAAATGTTTAAAATAGAGTCACAAGAATACTGAGCATTAAAACTTAGAACAGCTACAAAATAGTTAAAAGAAGGCATTTTTTGATTGAAAGGAAAAATTCAAATGAAATATTGGGGAATTGTTTACCTTTTGAAGGCTTCAGTGGCCTGGTTGGTTAGGGAATCGTTCTCGTCACCAAAAGGCGGTGAGTTCGAATCCCGGGTTGGCCGAAGATCGTGTTCCCTAATGGTGACTGAGGCATTTAAAATATGTTGGGTCACAATATCCTCCATGTTCCCATTCCAAATTAATACCTCTGGGGGTGGTTGGAGCCAGGCTAATGAGTCTTCTCTGGTTTCAATCTCTAATTTGGAAGACCCAGATGAAGAGTGCTGCCATCTATGAGCCAAAAATCGTACTTCCACCTATGTATGAGGATGCTCTATTCAAAAACAGAAGATGCTCTCTCTATGACTTCATTCGCCTAGTCTCTGATGGGCGGGTTTGGCGTTGCCAAGTGTCATTAGAAACAACAACATTTACCTTTTATTTCCACATCCATAGATGACTGAAGACATCTTATATGAAATATGAAATAGTTTAATACGTTTTCTAAAGGAATTGTATAAAATTACCTTTGATAAATTAGTCAAATATCCTAATTTTGACAGAGAGAGAGAGATTACTGAACAAAAGTTCTCAATATGTTTTGTTTATATTAATTTTTAACTAACTTAATTAAGAATTAATATCATGATAAGAATTAATATCATAAGCAAAATGTTGTGATCTGCTATTCCACAATTAAGTTAAAATGAATAAGATTTAATGCAAACAAAACATTAAACATAATGTAAGAATATAGATAAATTATGTATTAATAAATATTATAATAAGTAATATAATGTTTTATTTAAGAGGAATTTACTCTCATTAGCACCATCAGAATTTTACTATTAGATTACATAGCTTCGTATAGCGCAAAGAATCCTTTTTAAAAATGTTATCATTTTTATGACTAAAATTATCGGCATGTTATTATTATTACAGATAGTTTGAGCTATAAAAAAACTCTTAATTCATAAAAACATCTTCGCTTATTTTGAACTATATTAATATTTCCTTTATTATTCATATAATCAAAAATCCTTACAAAAAGTTCTTTCACAAATCTCTAAAATCTCTTTGTCAGTCCCTTAACAGAATACTTTAAGGAAATATAATAATTTTCAATTTATACTGTATTCTAAAATAATTTAAAACGTAGCATCAATAATTACAAAAAACTAATTCTGAAATCAGATTGCATATTTTCTTTCATCATATAAGAAAATAAGTATTTTCAAAAATACATTGTATGAAATTTACGAAAACTGTAAAATCTGATATGTATTTTAGTTTTCCTAAGAACACTCTAAAGAAAAACTTCATATATTATTGAAGGTTTTTAGATTCAAGACATAAAGTGAATAAAACTATATTCAATATTGAATATACTCGAAGAGTTTTGAAAAATAGATTGTAAAATATTTTGTGAATTTCGAATACTTTTCCAAAACATATTGAAACCGTATTATAAGCGATTCTTATATTTTTATTATAATGATCAAATCCAGGAAAGGCATTTAATTAATCAATCTAAACTATAAATCGAATAAAGACAATAAGGTATCAGTATTAATTATGACACAATTTAAAATTAAATTTTGAAGATATCTCATTTTTTAAATAATTTACGTTATCAATATAAATCTTTACCGAGATCTGTAGGTTGATGTGAGAAGTAATTAAAAATATCACTAAATGTTTTTTAAATATTGTGGATTGTAGTGTATATGAAGAATTTGTCACAAATTGTATAAAATTATGTTAATTTAGATGATTATATATCTTTCTTTAAGTAGTTTGTAAAAGATGCTTGATTTATTGTATTAATTAATTTCATTTATAAAAATTTTATACATTCACTATCACTTTATATTCTGCAATAAATAAATAAGAATACAAGCAATTTCACAAGAATAATAATATACAGCTTAAAAATAAAAGTTCCTTACTAAAAAGAATTTATTATTAATAAATAAATTGATAAGATAAAACGATTTTGAGGATAAAATTTTAAACTCAAATATAGTTAAATGAGTAGTTTGAATGAGAATTGCTTATAAGAAAACGCGTGTCACAATATTTACGATAAGATTTTTGACATTTATTAAATTATATTCTATGGAAACGTTATTGGGGCGTTTATTGGAATAAGCAATATATGTAGTTCTTTTCAAAGTTTCTCAAAAATGCAAGAATGAACTTGAAAGTTTAGTGCTAGTTATTTGAGAATTATTTATTGAATAAAATAGTTAAAAGCACCAATAAAAGATGATGGAATTCAGGGAAGAAGTCGACAAATATAAAATTTCTACACTCTTTTGAATTGAAAAAAATAAAAAAAGTTCTATACTATTCAGTACTTTAGAATTTAATATATTATAGAGTATTGAATAGTTTTGATACCTCAAAAAGAGAAAAAATCTGTTTTTCGCAGTTGACGATTTTATTTAATTATTATTCCACTTATTTTTAAAACATTTTAAAATAAGCTATTTATATTTTTTGACAGCTTGTATATTATTCATATTGTGCACCATAGTTTAAAAGTAATTATGGTTCATTAAAACTCCATTTACAATGTGATCTAAGATTTGATTAATCGTTTATTTTATGCTCGAATTTATCGATACAAACTCAAATTTTACGAAAATACAATTATTTGATTTACTTGAGTAAATCTTATTATTAATCTCCATTATTTTCTTGTTATTGATGTATAATAATTGTTTTGAAAACATGCCTTTTTATTTGCGAAAGACATTATCGGTAAAGAAAAAAAAATTCAAATTATACAGTTTAAAAATTTAGTTTAAGTTATTGAATACATAAAATACTAGAAAAATAAAAATGAAAAGTAAATACATAAATTTGTTATTTACTATGTTTTAAGAATAGAAACAGCAGGAATTATTTGGATTATTTTTCGGCTTTTAACATTATTTATTAAATCCTATCTTATAAGAAAAAAATACGCAACAATTGAAATAAACAGATGAAAATTTTTATTTATTAAAAAAAACAGATTAAAATATTTAAATTAATTTAAGTTAAAATTTTAAAATTTATAGAATTATTATCAAGTAATAAATTATTCATTTTTAAATTATAGTAATCATTTTCTTTTAATTTTTAAAATAACAAGACTAAAAAAACATTAATTAAACAACAATTTTGTTTTCATAAATTAATTGTGCTTCAAATGCTTGAATAATTTCATAACATTAAATAACTCAGATTCACATTTAAATTTAGACATTCAAATGAAAAGCACCATGATTGTAATTAATAACTTAAGTTTTGTGAAGTGAATTTTTATCACATTGTTAGAAACGTTGAATATAGTAAAATATTGCGGTAAATGTTTGACATTACAAAATATAATTACGAATAAATACTTGCAATAATATTGAACAATACGCTGAAGGGAAAATTTATTAAAAACAGTATTTTGGGAATATATTTATTAAAAATAATCCTACATTGGATTGAATTTTTTTTTATTTAATCTTTTTTGTTTCTTGATAACTAAAAACTAAACAAATTCCCGAAATAGTGCAAAGCCTTGGATATCATCACATATAAACTAAATGAAAAATATACTTGGGGCTAATATGTTTACAAATTTGCAGATTTTCTTAATATTATGGCCATAAAAATATATGAAATTCTTGTTCAAATATATATAAATAAATTAAAAAATTATTTTTGTTTAGATGCAATTGTGATAATAATATTCGTAATGAAAAGAATTATATGCATATTATTTCAAATTCAAATTTAAAATATTGGTAACATCTTTTAATTAACAATAGTTACATAATTGAAAAACATAATTTTAACACATCAAAACATAACTTTTTTTACGATTTGAAATTACATAAATTTTTCTCTTCTCTAATGGTAATCCAAATCTGGAAATAAATATTTCTTAATGGTTTTTAATTTCCTATCTACTTGCTAAATCAAGTTACTATTTAACTAAATGTTTGCGCTGGAACTAGTGAACTGAATTTAAATGAAACTTAGTTTTTTTAGTTTATACAGTTTTTTCTATAACAATTTAATCCAAAAAAATATCACTGTCAATGGATATTTTAATTGACATTTTATCCAAGTATATTTTATTTAAATTTTTTTGTGTAATTTAAAAGTTATTCTTTTCAGGGAGAAAAATATATTAGTATTCAGAATGTCAGTAAATGTATTTTAACTTTAATGTCATATTATTCTGTAAGCAGGAATTTTGTCAGATTGAAATATTTTTAAAATTTAGTCAACATTTGATTAAGATATTTAACTTGATCATTATACACTACTGAAGCTCTTTAAGAATTTCCCATCCATAAAAATTTCTGAAGTGTCTGGAAAAATTATTCACAGACATTTTCCAAATATTTATAATATTTTATTATTTCATCAGTTGAATCTATAAATTATTTTAAATATTTCAGAATGGAAAATATGAAGTGTCATAATAAATTAATGAATTCATTCTAATTTATTTAATTTATTGTTTTTGTTATTAATTAAGTGAATGGCAATGGCAGAATGTTAGATCCATGTATATACTTTTTCATTTTTTGAACATAAACAATCATAAAGATTGTTATAGTTTGAAATTTTCCTATTCCAGTAGTCTTTTCATGCAATTTTATATTCAACTATATATTGTATACTGTTGATAAACTTCTCTTAATTGCTTATTTGTAATTGTTTAAAAACCTACTATTTTTGCGACTTTTTTAAATTTTTACGAAATTAGTGTAGGAGAATTTAAATGTGTGACCAGAGAACTAAGATGAATTCCATAATTTATAGTAACTGTAAAAGTGAATTAACGTACTTAAATCTGATTGAATAATACTTTAATCTAACACATTTAATCAGCATTTTGGTTAATTCAAATATATAATATAACTTCAATTTAATTTTTCTTGTCTGAAACAATTATTAGTAGCTATTATTAGTATTAATAGCTGTTATTTTACCACAATTTAGTTTTTTTTGTATTTGTTATTTTCATAGAAGTTGAAAACTATCAATAGAATTTATGATTGATTTAAAGTTTCATCAGTAATTCATCAATATTTTCATTGGTAGCATTTCCCGATTATTATCAATAATGCATTTGTGGTTTATGTTATTATTTCCAGTAGATAATTTCTGAAGTATTAAGTGAATTGTTTTCAATCACTTTGAGATTGTTTTCTGTTTACAATTTTATGAATTGCACAAAGTACAACACTGAAGAAGGCAGTACCCAACCTTTACCGAAATTTATTGGCTTTTCGCGGAGTGACCTTGTGCGCAACCCTGGTGTGGTCCTTGAGGGGTTGAGGGCTGATACAGAGATTGACCTGATCTGATTCATATCAAAGGATTAGAAAGAAAAATAGATTAATTTTATTAAGCTATCAGGGTGCCAAAATTGAAGTTATCAAATTATACATCAGTACAAATGAAATCCAAATTAGAGTCTTGTAAACACATATGATTCTAGATAGTTATTTGTTTGGATGAGTTTCAAATTTCTATATTGAAACTAATATGTATTAAAGAGTAAAATAACAAAACAGCAGTGCCATTCATTTCCTTACAGTCAGTACAAACTTGATAATATTAGTTTGGGGAAAAAGTATTCCATTATTTTTTCGGTAGACGTCCGTAGTGATCAATATCTCGTGAGGTATCTATCAAACAATTTCAGATTTATGCTCGTTGGAAAGGTTACATTTGACAATAAAATACCCTCTTGTGGTTTTTGTTTGATTCATTCAGTTACGAGTACAAGGTTTTAAAAATGGAAGACAACAAACAGAAAATTCGATACAATTTCGTTTTTCTTTTATAATGCTGAAAAGGCTAACCAGGAGGCTGAAATTGTAAAAGGTGTTTATCGTCCTATATAATACTGTAACAACCAGTAACGTACAATTTTTGTTTCGTCGATTCCATTCGGGTATTTTTGATGTTAGAGATGCACCTCGCATGTGGACACAGCATCGTCGAAAATGTCTATAAAATATCAAAAATGATCGAAGTTAACTGCATATCAGCAATCGTAATGCGCAAGACCTAAAAATCGACATGAAAGCTGTCTTAAACCTTTTTACAAAGTGAATCCAAAAGAAGTTACATTAAGTTCACGTAAAAATAATGGATTTCTTTTTCCCCAAACTATATTAACAAAATTGATTTATAATTTGATTGAAATTTAATTCACAGAATGTGGTGAAAATTTTCGGAAAAATCAGATTTAATATCACTTGAAAAAAAAATATGTTTTACTTTTCAATAAATTTCTGCATTTTTTTTACCAAATAAAAGGGAATTATTCCAATAGAGGCCCGTAAGAAATCATTTGCAAACTTCTTATTAATGAATGTCTGCATGTATGATAGTAAATGCTTACACATATGATTTTCTCATCTTTATCTAAACATTTATATTCTCATATTTTATCAATATCTGTCATTGAACTCTCTGTAAGTAATTAATAATTCACTGGAAAATGTTTTGCGCAGTTATAATTGAAATTAAATTTTAAGCGTTAATTCTGATATTCATATTCATTTCTTAAATAACGTACTTCTTAATATTGAATTCTTAATATTGAATTAATATTGAATTCAGATAATTATTTCATATTCCAAATCTTTTAATATGATCTTTGTTAATAATTAAATATTACGTTATTTTGCTTTAATGATAAATAAAATTTAAATTTTTTTTAAATCATATTGTTTTAAGATTAAGCATTAACACGTTTATTTATTCTTTGCTAAAAGGATTATTTAATTTAAAGGATTATTTATCGTTCTTTATTATTATCCTGAGTATTAAACATAAATGTAAATTTTATACTTAAAAATATAATACTATTTAAGTAATCCTGCTCAAATTATGTTAAATTTAGATTTGGAAATCTCACCCAATTTATAATTTTACTAATGTTTTTAATAAAATAAATAATTTTAGAAACTAAAATATGCAGACTTTTTTTTTTAATTAAAATAAGTTAAAGTTAATTTACTACCCTAATAAAATAACTGCTTATTTAAACAATTTTTATAAGAATAATATAAATTTTTAGACAAATACTGTAACTGCAGTTATTCAGTCCTTAAAAACAAAAGTCGCAAAACTCAAAATATTAGGTAAATATTGAAAAACATGATACAAAATAAAATTTAAAGTATGAGCCGCGTGCGCTCGGAAACTATAAAATAGAATTCTTCCTACCAAAAACTTTTAAAATGCTAAACTCTTAAAACGGATGAAATATTTGAAGAAAAGAAAACTAGAATATTTATTTTTTTCAAGAAGTGAAGAAATATTTGTGGCCCGAAATACTTTTCCTCATAAATATTCATAGAGAATTCTTGAGCGAGTTCCGTGTCAACTGTTTTTAAAATATCAATGAAAGTTTTTTGTTTGTTTAGAATTTCAAGCAGCTGTACTAATAAAAATGTCAGTACCTATTTAAATTTAGATTTCATATCACTTAAGAAATATACATAAAATATATATTTAATGAGTGTCCTATTAAGCCATAGGAATTAAATTAAGGAATACATTTGCTAACAAAACGTATTAAAAGTACTTCAATAATTTGCAATGTGCAGCATAATCACATGATATGAATTCAATTATATATATATATAGGAAATTAACTTTCGAGAATGAATAAAAAATACTTTATTTATCAATCAATAATATTTTCGTGAGTATCTTAATAAATAAGTCACATAAAAATATTATTTTACAAATTTTTGAAAAAGAAATTATACTGTAAAAGAAAAAAATGTTTTTTGTCAGCAATAAAATTATCCTCAGCCGCCCACCCTGTCTGGTGGTTAGAGTACCTGACTACGGGTTGGGAGGACCTGTGTTCGAATCCGGCTTGGATGTATTTTCTTTTTCTCTCTCTGTGTTTCTTGTCATTTTTTCAGATGATGGATGAATGTGGCCCGCCCTATAAATGGGTTTGTGGTGGTGTGGTGTAGACAACGCTACTCATACCTTCGTGACTTGGTTCACAGGTGCTCACCGGGTAACGATAAAATGAGAAGCAGTTTCCGGCCTTGTTGCGGCAAATGGGTTAATTACTCAAGGGTGTCCACCATTAGAAACAAAAAAAAATTATCCTCTGTAATGAATTGGAGGAAGTAAGTTCAAATTCATTTTGTATTTTTTGAGAGGAAGATGTAAAACATGGATTTTAAAGCAGTAAATACTATTAAATAATAAAAAGTTAATTCTTTAATAATATGTATGAATAAAGTTAAAATAAAATAACCTTATTTAATAGGATTTAAAGTAAAACATTAAATTGTAATATTTGTGTTGCTCTTATTTAACTATAAAAAGCTATGTTATTTAAATTTAATTTTTATAAATTACTTCAGTGTTAACAATAAAATTATATTAAGTCGAAAAAAATTAAATCATTTAAATTCAATAAAAGTAAAAATATTTCATTATTATTGAATTGTTTATATGAATTTTAAACTTTTAAAATGCTAAACTAAGCACAAAAAACTAAAAGATAAATTATCTATCCAATATGCATTATTATGTATATAGTAGAAATACCACGTTTTCAGTAGCAATTAATACCAATTATTTTATTTTCATTACATGAAAAATTGTTTTTAATAATGAAGCAAGTTCGTTTTAATGAATTTAATTACAGTACAGGGAAAAATATAAAATTTAATACAGATGTGAAGTTTTTAATACGTATGTAAATGAGTGAAAATAATTGTGTAAGAAATAATTGTTAATACATTCAATGAATATTATTTGAAAATACGTGTTATAAAATCCCAAAATCATAAAAACTCTTCTAACGATAAATTAAAAAAAATTTAAGGAAAATTATGAATTTATTTTCATATCTAGTATTTAATTAATTTTTTTACTTTATAGACGCGCCGTTCAACCTGTCAAGTGGTTAGCGTTACTGACTATGGATGGGGAGGACCTGGGTTCGAATCACGGTTCGGGCATGGATGTACTTTCTCTTTCTCTCTCTGTGTTTCTTGTCCTTTCCTCAGATGATAGATCAATATGGCCCGCCCTATAAACGGGTTTGTGGTGGTGTGGCGTGGGCGATGCTACTCGTACTTCCGTGACTCGGTTCACAGGTGCCCACCAAGTAACGATAAAATGAGTCGCAGTTTCCGGCCTTGTTGCGGCAAATGGGCTAATGTACTTACTTGCTCAAGGGTGCAAGCTATTAGAAATAAAGAAAAAACTTTATAGACGGAGAGGAAATATATATTTCTGTGTAGAAACAGAATAATTCTTCCAACTAATGAATAATAATGATGGTTTTATGAGTGAAAACATTCGACAATATACTTTTTAATGTTACTTTTGAATTATATATCTCGTGCTCTGCAAATTTCAATGGATAAATATGCAAAGAAGTGTGGTACTTTTTCAAATTGTAATAAAAATTTTTATGGGGATTATCAGGAAAATAATACTCCTTGTATACATGCCAACATGATTTCTAAAAAACCTTTTATAGAAATTCAGATAAAATATTAAGTACATATATTCTCTACTGTTGTCTATATAAAGAAGACGTTTTTTTAGACTGTAGGAAGTTTCTTGAATTCGGCATCTGTCGCAATTATAATAAACTTTGGAACATAAAGTTTGTGTTTTAAATTTTTTACGAGCTCACTTGAAATGAAGAATCATTATATTTTATTTTAATATCATTACCATACAAAAGAATTTGATTAACGTTCATTACCTTTATTATTAGATATACCGTTGACTTTTTAAATCGATATATTGTTAAAAATTTGATTATTTTATTTCATATTGAATCTTTTCCAACATCTTTTCTCAATTTTTTTTATATTCACCAGATATTAAGTTTTTAATGTTAAACAATTTTTTTCTTTGAAATCTTTTCTACCATAAGAAAATTTATAATAATTATTATTAATGAAAAATATAATTTATATTAAAAGTATATTAAATGTAAAAACGATAATTATATGAGGCTGTCAATTTAAAGGGATTAGGATACAAAAATTGTAATCTCAAGCTTAATTTTAAAATAATTAGCAATTTACTTTATGTTACTTGTGTATTTTGTCAAAAAACACCTGCTTAATCTTGTTGGAATTTCAGAAGTATTTTAAACTGCTTAACATAAATGTGACACAATAGAAATGGACTTACGAGTCACAAATCAATTTGAATCTCATTGAATATATAACTTTAATCTTAAGGATTAAACCTTTTTTGCAATTCTTTCTTTATCAAAATTTTTGAAACTTTCCTTAGAGTTCTAAGTTATCACCACTATTATTTTCAGAATTATCTACATTGTTTTGCATTAAGTATCATTACAATTTAATAGCTTAGAATTTTAAGAGAATTTCTAAAATGAATCGAAATAAAACAATAATAATACAAGAAACAAAACCTTTCTGCCAATTATAAAAAAAAAAACATAAAATAACTCTAAGTTCTGCCCTTTTCCAATAGCAAACTTTTTTTTTCTCTTCAATTATTCTTAGTTATACTTATTTTACAGGAATGTAATAATGATGACAGCATACATTTTATTGACATTTATAGAAAAATTAATATCTTTTTCTTAAAAAAAAAAAGATACATCGTTTTTAGAGTTGAATTGGTGACAAGTTATTAAAGACTTTCGAACAACACAACAGTGTTTGGTAAGATTAAACAAACACAGTTGAGCAGCTAAAAAAAGACTTTCTTCCATTATAGGATTTATTTTGGCACTTTCTCAAGATTCATACACTAAAATGAACTAAATAAAATTTCAAACCAGGAAAAAAAAATGAATTCTCTAAAGATGAGCCAGTTTTTTACTTCTTCCTTTTGCGAAAATTCTTTAAATCTTAGCCCTCTGAGAAATCTTGCGCGGGTGAAAACAACTGAAATGAACGGAAAAAAAATGAATATAAAATTTCAATGTCATTTTATATGATGCTAATGCAAATACATGAATTAATTTTACTTTTAAATACCAATATTGTATGATGTTAAAATCATACAATATGTTAAAATATTAAAATCAATGTTAAATGTTAAAACCAGAAAATATGTGCAGGAAAATATCAGTAGAATTATTAGATGATATTAAAATTATTCTTTTTATTCCACAAATATACCATACCATAAGTACAGTTTTAATAATACAGCAAAATGTATAAATGGAATTTTAAAATAAAATACACACAATTATAAACTATTCAATTACAATTTTACCAACTATATATATGGTCTTAAAAAAGGAACCAATATATTAGGTTGGGGAAAAAGAAATCCATTATTTTTACGTGAACTTTATGTAACTTCTTTTGGATTCGCTTTGTAAAAAGGTTTAAAACAGCTTTCATGTAGATTTTTAGGACTTGCGCGTTACGACTGCTGACATGCGGTTAATTTCGATCATTTTTGATATTTTATAGACATTTTCGACGATGCTGTATCCACATGCGAGGTGCATCTCTAACATCAAAAATACCCGAACGGAATCGACGAAACAAAAATTGTACGTAACTGGTTGTTACAGTCTTTATAGGACGATAAACACCTTTCACAATTTTAGTCACCTGGTTAGCTTTTTCGCCGTTACAAGAGAAAAACGAAAATGTATCGAATTTTCTGTTTGTTGTCTTCCATTTTTAAAACCTTGTACTCGTAATTGAATTAATCAAACAAAAAACCGCAAGAGAATATTTTAATGTCAAATGTCACCTTTCCAACGAACATAAATCTGAAATTGTTTGATAGATACCTCACGAGATAGCGATCACTACAGACGTCTACCGAAAAAATAATGGATAACTTTTCCCCCAAACTAATATTTATCATAATTAACTTCATTACAAAAAAAATAACATTGAAATTAACTTAGAAATCAACTAAAATCCAATTACAAATAACAACAAAAATTATATTTTTTGTTGAAGAATAATGAAAACAATAATGCATACAAAATGTGATAATTCTGTTTGCTCTTTTTTTTAGTAAATAACATAAAACGATAATGTTATTTTCAATCAATGCAGGTTTAGAATGGAATAAAAATAAGGTATCTACAACCATAAAACGAATAAAGAATTTAATTTTGGGTTCCTTTACTTTACAGTTACTGCTGCCAATAAACAAATAGAAATTAATTTTATTTTAAGTAACTTTCTTTTTGAAGCCAAAGCGATAATAATTTATTAAATTTACGTTTATTGTATGTTCTTGATATTTTAGTTTTTAATACATGATTGCTTTTACTAACTCTAGCTCTATTATAAATCATATTTACAGTAAATTACTATGTAAGCAGTATTATAGTTCATATAATTTTTAAAACTCATTTTTCTAAAAGTTGAAGCATTTTCCCTTACGGTTGAAGTGAAATCAATAAAAATTTTCTTACGTTTTGTTATTTTGTCCTGTTATTTTTGTCCTGTTATTTTGATTGTATTAGTAAAGAATAAGAAGAAAATGATAAAATATTTATTGTACTGTGCCATATTTTTATATGTTAAGAAATACTATGAAAATAAGATATTAGAAAATATTGTTAAAATGAATATCATTAATAACGATAAAACTATAATAATCAATTCATATTACATGAATAACTGATTAACAATGGCGTTTTTAAATTGCTTTAGGCCGCCCACCCTGTCTAGTGGTTAGCGTACATGACTACGGATGGGGAGGATCTGGCTTTGAATCCCGGCTTGGGCATTGATGTACTTTCTCTTTCTCTGTGCTTCTTGTGTTTTCCTGAGATGATGGATGAATTTGGCCCACCCTACAAATGGGTTTGCGGTGATGTGACGTGGGTAATGTTACTCGCTTGACTTGGTTCACAGGTACCCACCGCGTAACGATAAATAAGTAATCGTTTCCGCCCTTGTTATGGTGAAGGGTGTTGAACCAAGAAAAAAAATTTAAATTGTTTTAGTGATATTACTCTTTTGTATACTTAAACACTTGTAAAATTCGATAAATCGTCTAGAAATACAGTATAAATTCTCTAAAGTACAAAGCATATATTTAGTATGATTCACCAATTGATAGTTTCTTTAAAATTACTTTTTTTTTTAACAAATTTTAAAAATTTTCGAATAAATAGTTTTAATAACTACACCAATTATGTAACACAATTTAAATAATCTCAGTTACAATAAGTTTTAAAAACTTGTGTCTTTGATGCCATTTCTGATATATTTTTAAAGTAGTTGAAATTCAGTTTGAAAATTGAATACTCTCTAAAGAGAATATTAAGAAATGATTCTCATTAGATAAAATTTAATTTTTTGAGTGAGCCTTCTTTAGCTTATTTTAATTGATCATAAATTGGATCTCATTCTTGGATGAAAACAAGTTAATATTAGTTTGGGGAAAAAGAAATCTATTATTTTTACGTGAACTTTTTGTAACTTCGTTCAGATTCG
Organism: Latrodectus geometricus; assembly: GCA_026290005.1. Lineage (NCBI taxonomy): Eukaryota > Metazoa > Arthropoda > Arachnida > Araneae > Theridiidae > Latrodectus > Latrodectus geometricus. The sequence continues at coordinate 5,959 of JAPDSC010111116.1, read as the reverse complement.
CTTTTTAAAAAGGTTTAAAACAGTTTTCATGTAGATTTTTAGGTCTTGTGCGAAGCTACGACTGCTGACATGCTGTCAAGTTTGATAATTTTTAAAATTTTATAGACATCCTCGACGATGCTGTATCCATGCGAGGTGCATCTTTAGCATCCAAATACCCAAACGGAATCGAAGAAACCAAAATTGTGCGTAACTGGTTGTTACAGTCATATATAGGACGATAAACACCTTTCACAATTTTAGCCACCTGGTTAGCTTTTTCGCCGTTACAAGAGAAAAACGAAAATGTATCGAATTTTCTGTTTGTTGTCTTCCATTTTTAAAACCTTTTACTCGTAACTGAATTAATCAAACAAAAAACCGCAAGAGGATATATTTTAGTGTCAAATGTCACCTTTCCAATGAGCATAAATCTGAAATTGTTTGATAGATATCTCACGAGATATCGATCACTACAGACGTCTACCGAAAAAATAATGGATCACATTTTACCCAACCTAATATAATAATAGGTTTTATGAGAAACTGTGAGTCAAGTTGAATTTATAATCCAATTCAAGTGAAAGATCGTCTTATTAAATTGCTATTTACTTCTGTAGTTACTTAGTACCAAGTTCTACATTTTGATGAAAAGTCTGCTGATACATGTTATTTTAATATAAGATAATAAGTGTTTATTGGGAAGTCTTCTAGATAGGACTTGAGCATTATTTAATTTTGTATTTATTCATTTTTAATGATAGTTTGTTTGTATTTAAATGTATTACCTTTCAAATATTAACAAAATTTATAATAGACATGGTACTTCATTTTATGACTAATAGTCATGTTCTTTCACAAATGTTTTTTTTATTTCTAATGGCGGGCACCCTTGAGCAAGTAAGTAACATTAGCCCATTTGCCAAAAAAAAAAGCCCGGAAACTGCTACTCATTTTATCATTACCCAGTGGGCCCCTGTGAACCAAGTCACCGAGGTACGAGTAACATCGCCCACGCCACACCATCAAAAACCCATTTATAGGGGGGGGGGGCACATTCATCCCTCATCTGAGGAAAGGACAAGAAACACACAGAGAGAGAGAAAGTACATCCATGCCCGAGCCGGGATTCGAACCCAGGTCCTCCTCATCCGTAGTCAGTTACGCTAACCACTAGACAGATTGTGCGGCTCTTTCACAAATGAAAATTGAAGAATTTTTTTCATTTTGTTGATATACATTTCAATATATTAAATAAAAAATTTTTAATTGAAATATAATAGAGTAAGGAATTTTGTACATGATTAAAATTTTTATTTTCTCCCAGATTGTCATATAAATTATGTGTGTGATGTTAATAGTATGATAAAATAGTTATATAAATATATCCATTTTTTAAATTTTTTGTTGTATGAAAATTAATGCTAATTTTAACAATATTTCATAAAATTTAACAGTTTTCAAATTTTTATTTTTTTATTTTGCAAATCAAAAAATGGTTTTTTCTCTGAGTGACAAGTTGAAAACTATGAAATAACAAAATATCTAAGAGTAGAATGGAAAACTGTCATTCACGATTCAACCATATGCTGAAATACTTAAAATTAACATTGATGATAAAATACCTGACATGGAAATGTCAATTTTTATAATTGGATTAAGCAATACAAACAGTTAAACTTTATAATAAGATTAAATGCGAAAAGAAGGAAAGGTTTTTTTTTTGTATTATTTAATTGAGAATGTCCATTGGCAACGTGATTTTTTGGAACGACATTCAATATTTTATACTTAGAGAAACAATGTGTGTAAAATACCAATTTTTAGATATCAAGTCCCTTTTTCATCTTTCTTTATAAGCTATAACTTTGATACAACCACTCTTGACAGATAATCTTCTTAAAAATAATTCCTTGTGACAAATCCATCCTTAAGTACATTTTAGTTCAAAGATTAAATACGATATAATAAATAAATTGTCATTGATACAAAATATACGTAGGGAAAAGTACTAAATTGAGTTAAAAGCAGTTATTTCATAATATGCTAGATAAAAATTAAATAATTTATACATAAAACATTCATTATCTTAAGCAGAAATAATGATATTTACGAATGTTCTTGCGATACGCAGGGAACTTTATTACAAATACTTAATTAAAAGACTTATTATTATATTAGTTTGGGGAAAAAGTTATCCATTATTTTTTCGGTAGACGTCTGTAGTGTTCGCTATCTCGTGAGGTATCTATCAAACAATTTCAGATTTATGCTCGTTGGAAAGCTGACATTTGACACTAAAATATCCTCTTGCGGTTTTTTGTTTGATTAACTCAGTTAAGAGTACAAGGTTTTGAAAATGGAAGACAACAAACAGAAAATTCGATACATTTTCGTTTTTCTCTTGTAACGGCGAAAAAGATAGCCGGGTGGCTAAAATTGTGAAAGGTGTTTATCGTTCTATATAAGACTGTAACAACCAGTTATGCACAATTTTGGTTCCGTCGATTCCGTTCGGGTATTTGGATGCTAAAGATGCACCTCGCATGGATACAACATAATCGAGAATGTCTATAAAATATCAAAAATTATCAAACTTGACAGCATGTCAGCAGTCGTAGCTTCGCACAAGACCTAAAAATCTACATGAAAACTGTTTTAAACCTTTTTAAAAGCAAATCTGAAAGAAATTACAAAAAGTTCACGTAAAAATAATGGATTTCTTTTCCCCCAAACTAATATATATCTTTTTAAAGAGAGTTAGTTTCATTACCTTAATTTAATAAAATTTTAAAGTTGTATGCTATTAAGGTTGATTTAAAAGTTTGTTATTTAATTCTTCAAAAATTGTTTCTTTGTATTTTTTCAGATTTATTTGGTGCTTTTTAAATAATTTTGAATACAAAACGCAAACAAAATTTTCAGATTTGTATAGTAAATAATTCATTCCATCACCTTTTTCTTTGCATATTTAGATTTACTTTAAGGAAATCAGTACCTTCTTAGCATATCCTAATTTACTTTAAAATCAAAGATTTTTTTTATAAAATTTCAATCAATTTTGAAGTGATGATTCTTAGTACTAGTGTAGAAACCATAATTTGCAATAATTTTAAAATATATAATATACATTTGATAAATAAAAATTTCTAATTAAATGAATACAAGGATTATATTAAATAAATATAAATATATTAAACTTCATTAATTTACAAAATGTATTTTATTAAATGTTCTCAAATTTGTTTGTTAAGTATTCATTTCTTAAAGAATTTTAATACATTTCCATGAAAATAAATAAATGACTTTATTTCGTAAGAAAAAATGCAAATGAAGAAATATTTATAGAGTTGCCAAAAATATATCCCGAAATGCAAACTGTTTTTTGAATATTGACAAAAAGAATAGGAAATAAAACATAAACCTACAAAATTAAAGTTTCTCTTATCTAAAAATTAATAAAAATTTTAAAAATGAGATACTCTAATGAGTTCATGTTTAAAAAATGAGATAGTGGTAAAAGAAGAATCAAATTGTGAAATGTATTTTTCAAAAAGTTTGATTTGAAAGAAAAGAAATGATTAATATCTTCAAAGTACTTTTTTTTTGATAAATATTCATGGAAAATTTATGGCTGAGTTGTTATGTAAGCTTTTTCCTAAGAATATCAGTGTATGAGATTCTGCTTATTCAGAAATTTTTTAGACATTACAATAATCTTTTAACTTTTTTAAAATTATATTTCAAATCAAAATTTTGTTAAATAATAATCGTATGCAAAAAAACAATATATTTAAGTATTAAGTTTTGAATAAGGCATATTAATAAATAATATTTATAAATAAACATTTCATTTCGAAAAACTCTTAAATAATTTACAATATGTATTATAATTACGTTAATAGTCCATAATATTAGCCTACCTGTTGATATGCAAAAAATTATTCATTAACAGGTAAAAAAATATTATATTTACCGATTATTAATGTTTTCTTCTGTACTTTAATGAAACATTTCCGCGAAAACATAATTTTACAAGCTTTTTAAATAGAAAATGCCCATGAAATTATCATAAATAATATGATATCATGCTCATGGAAATCAAATTAATCTCTCTATTGTATTGAATACAAATTATGATAAGAATTCTGTAAAATGAATTAAAATTTCTTCAATTTGTAAAGAATGAAATGTAGAAAATTCGAAATCATGTAAATGAGCTTTAGGTCCCCTGCTTGGCGTGTTTTCAAAATCGCTGATGCCATAGCGAAAATTCTACCGCTATTCCAAAGTGAAATTTATTTAGCGACCAATGAAAAGGCGAAAACCAAAGAGTAATTAATGAGCATGCGTGAAAAAGCGCTTCAAATTCGCGAGTTGGCGAAGAAGGGGACCTAAACTGCAATTTAAACCATGATTTGTATAGTAAATTGAAATAGTAGAGAAAAACCCTTGTATTAGGTATCAGCAATCTCTAAAAATACCCTCATTTATTATTAATCATTACCTGAAATTTTCAAGTTTTTCATTAACAATCAATAACAAAGATTTTATTATTACAACGATAATTATTACTTTTTTCAGAATCAAACTCATTCAATATTAAAATCTTAGATATAATAAAGAAAACATTAAATATTGTGAATTTTTGGAATATTTTTCATGTTTACTATATTGATGTAAGAATCATATATATAAAAAGTGACAATACAAAAGATACTCATCAGAAAAATTGCGAATTATTTAATTTTCCTAATAGCAATATGGTAAAATAGAAAAGTTAAAGAGTGAGTGACATTTTTTTCAAACTATTAACTTCACATTTATAAATATTTTTAATTTAAAAATTTTGTTTTCATAGTTTCTTACTTGTTTAAAAACATTATGTTTGCTATACAGTCTTAAAATGAGTGATTCAGAGTTAAAAAACGAAATGTGTTATTATGTTCTGTCATCATTTGACCAAACAGCTCCAGAGATAATTAAGTTAATGAAGGAAATTAACAAGGAGAAAAGTTTTAATGAGACTACATATTTTAGATAGCACAAAAAAGGCGTTTATTTGCATAAGCTTGGCTGATCAGAAAAATGTGAACGATCGAAGGAAATTTTAAAAGTCTAGGAAATCCAGAAAATCTTGCAAGAGGAAAGAACATCATATGAAAATGTCCATAAACTAACATTTCTAAAGATTCAATATTTCACATTTTACCCCCTCTTCAGAATAATTTTTGTTCTGCCAGGTTTAGAAGCCATTTCTTTAAGCAAACGTTCTTTTTGTTGAAATCACATTCCGATTTAAAATTTGTAGATTCAGCGAAATATTTGTCCTTGTAAACTTTTTTCATTGTTAAACCTTTTTTGGAATAGTTTTGCCAATCTATGGTAAAATGTTATGACCCAACGCATTTCCTTTTGTGACTGAAGCACTCACCTCCATTTCTGAAGGGCATATAAAAAGGGTTTTTAAGCAAGCCAAATAAAATAAAATCGACTGCTTCCCATACATTTACAAATGTTTAATCAATATTCGAAAACATCACCTGGAATTTTAATTGTTGATTTTTCTGTGTTGCTATCATTTAACAAAATACTTCTGTATTATTTTAGAATACCCATTGTGTTCACTATTTTTGCTTAATAATATGTATGGATTCTAAGAGTAAAGAGAATATTTTCCTTTAGTAAATAATTAATATGCTTAAAATTTCTAATAAATTAGCAGTTTTTCCTCATATTTAGTTTTTTTTATTTATATTGTTATTTAAATCTATTTACATCTATATTAAAAGCAAGAAAATTATTCATAATATAAATATTTCCAACTAGTTATAACAATTATAAATCTTATTCAACTTATTATTTCTAGATTATATAATATATTTTAAAATTTTATTAAATTTACTTAAATGATTTTTGAAAACTATGCTTCTTGCGTCTGTTAATTCTTTAGTTTGAGAATAACTTACTATTTTTGATC
>JAPDSC010111104.1:166308-194984 GCA_026290005.1 Latrodectus geometricus | reverse complement strand
CTTTTTTTCTGAGCAGAAATTGGAGAAACTCGATATTTACAATGATTTCAAAATGCGTGGGATTTGTCTAGACATGTTTTCGAAGTTTTATTCAATAAATGGGAAATGTTTTATGGCTTCTTTCGTTTCAGTCCATTACTCTCTGTCATCTGCAGAAGTTGGAATGGCAAAAATTAATATTTGAAAGTCTAATTAAATTAAGAAACGCAGCGAACGAGCGCTGCTCCACACATAAATTGTTAGGCAGTTAAAACTTTCCACTTGGAACTGGTTACAATCACCATTCGTCAAATAAGGTTGTTTCAGTATAGGAAAACAATTAAACAAACGGTTGCAGATATATGTGCGCTCGAGTATTTACTAAACGCTGTGATTCAATAACAGTATCTGTTAATTAATAATATTCCTGCTAGTGATTGGAGGATACGTTGTGATTGGAGTTTAATTACAATTTTAAGCAGGAATTGCAATTTTAATTTCATTTCTTATGTAAATTTAAGATTATTTTTTGAGATAATAAGCAAGTATTTTGTGGTTATTTGCTGGCAAATGAATTGATAATCATACAACTTTCTTGAATAAAATGAAAACCATCATGTTGGTAAATTCTATAACGCTAAATATTTGTAGACTAATGTTCAATATTAGATGTGATGCAAAAGGAAGAGAAACATACCAAAACGATGATCAATTTCGTCATTTGAATTTGTTTTGGTAAATAGACTTAATCCAATAAGAAGCTGTTATTGATTAGGGTATTACGACCTTCATTTATTAATAGTTTAATTTATTAATCAATCAAAGACTGTTTTTTATCTCTTGTATGTGGCCGAAAATAATCTGAAATCTCACTGTTTATGTCCTAATTATATCCAGATCTTCCTTGCTATTAGCATATCGTACAGTTTACATAAGGTTTAAAGGGGCATACTTTTTTCGAAAGATGATTTTTAACAATTTTTAAGTAAAAATGTACGAATGTTGATCTTTTAGTTAAAATAAGTTAAAATTTATTATACAATGTAAACAAGAAAGTTCTTGGCATTTTAGGGTTGCCATTGAAGGAAGTGAGAATAAGTATGCAAATTAGTATATGACGTGATTGAGACACCGGTCAGTTGTGTGTAGAAATGTTGGTGGTTGTAAAAGCATGTCCAAAAAGCACATTCATTAAAGATAACTCTTACAATAGCGAAAATAAAGAGATGTGTTGTAAGAGTTCGCGCGCTCCCGTTTGATGTTGTTTGCGTTACGATTTGAAAGTGAGCGTATCAGCTGCTGGATGAAATCTCCGAATATGTCACACATTTGTGGATAGTGCTGCGAATGAACGTACTGCGAGACATAGGTTTCACAAATTCAGGTCGTGAGATTTTTCCCTCTGCACCCACGCAAGACAAATCTGATGTACTAGTCATCAAGTGGTTGTGGTGTACTAGCCAAACATTCACTGCGGACCTACACTCGCAGCAATGGAACGTGTGCAACAAATATTGCTACAGAAAGAACCAGCGCTGGTTAATCAAAAGGTTGTACTGTTCTTGGTCAATAACGCACGGTCGCATGTCACACGAGTAGCCAGAAATACCATACAGCAACTTAGTTGGGAGACTTTATGCCATCCTCCTTATTTACCTGTCCTTGCACCAACAGATCTCTTTCATTCCCTGTTACATCTTTTATTTCATAGACAATCACCTTCGTGGAATATCCAAGACCAATGAAGCAGATTTGCGGCATGTACTCATGGACTTTTTTGCGTCCAAAACCCAGGCAGTTTACCGAAAGGGTATTGAACAGGAGAAATGTTGGAAGAAGGTGCTGGATGCCGTTTTTGATTTCTTCGAAGACTAACAATAGGCTACTCTTCCTATAAGTCATATCCTTTTGGACCATTAAATATAGTAAAAACAGTATTTTTTTACCTTATATTTTCAGATTTAATCCTGTTTCAAACTTCAGCTAATGGATAATTGGTCATTTCAGTTCAATAATTTGTGAGCTCAATTCCAGTGTAAGGCAAAGATGTTTGTAACGATTCAGAATACACTTTAGATTATAGATCTTTGCGAACTAACTAGTCTGTAGAAAACAACCCTTGAGCAATAACTGAAATAAAATTATATTTATCTTTATATTATTAAAACTTCCTTAGATTAACAAGACCATCAAATAAAAAAACGGGTTTCCGAGTAAAAATGCATTATATTGATTATTATTAAAACGAAATTTATTCCTTTAACGCCGTTACTGCTGTTGTATAAATATTTCTTTATATGATATATTTATTATATTATATCTTAATATAAGATTCAAGCAACAAAGATGTTTTTACATGCTGTTCATGTAAACGTCCAAAAACATTTTTCTGAAACTAGATAATAAATTGAAGAATGTAACATAATTGTATAAAAGGATTCAATATATCCAAAAATTTTTTTTGGAATCAATCATTTTGACAACATTTCAGTTGAGGAAAAATTAATATAAACTAATGTAATTTTCCTGCAATCCGAAATTAGATGATAGATAAAATATAAATTTATGTAATATTATTCCAATTTCTTTGTAAATTCGGAAGTGTGTATCGAACTTAAATGCTATTGGAAAGAATGCCAAAATATTAACAGTTAAATTATTCGATCATATTTATATTAAATTGGAAGAATTTTCTCCATTTAAAAATTAAAGTACTCTACTTTTAAATACATATTAAAAGTAATTCATACAGTCAATTCCCAGTTTACTGTGATAAGTATAAACCGGAATTAATATTAGGTTATCACACGGTTACTATACAATCTTCGGTATTTAATTTGTATTTTAAATTAATAAAATGAGAAGTATATTTAATCGTAATCTTTTTTATCCGAAACGAATTCTATTGTCTTAATCTTAATCATTATTAAACATATTTCGAATCATTTGAAATTGAAAAATCCATATCGAATATTTCAGTTTTTTTTATGTTTTCAGACTTTTTAGGAAAGGCATTATGTATTTATCTAGTATTTATCTAGTAAAAACATTATGTACTTTATCTAGTAAAAACATCATATTGCATAAAATGCTTACAAGAATAGTTTTATTCATACCACACAATAATGATGCCAAGAACAAAACTTTATTTTGTAAGTAATGCAATTTTTAATTTCTTGATATTAACTTGAGATTTTGTATAATTTAGAATGTATAGCTAATATTACAGATTATTATTCACAGAATATTTATTTATTATTTTTATAGTAAAACATCATACATTTTTTCCTAGAAGAGTTTTGTTTACAAAGAAACATATTGAAATTAAAAGATTTATTTAAGCCCATAATTTTCAAGACAGTTCAAAAATATTATTTGACTATTACGCGATTGCCTTAATTCTACCCAAGGGTAATAATTAAAAATAATATTACGTTACTCGCGCATTTTTGGAAATGGTTTTCAAATATTGAAATAATTTTTAATTTATATGTTCTTTAGATATTTCACTAATTTCCTTTAAATGTGTTTATAAAAGTTGTATTTTCTTACTTTTATTCACCACTGTATAGTTTTTAATTAGAAATTATTTTTTATTCTTGTATTTTTACAACAATTTGAAAGATTCGAAAATGCCTTTAATGAATTTGTATTAAATTTTATTGAAATAAATACAATTAATAACTGGTTGAGAGCAACATTAGTAATTGATAAAAAAAAAACTATGCTTGTTAATTTACTGATAGTGTTACTTAATAATTTCTTGCCTTGAAAGTGAACTGATTAAAAAATTCGAAAGAGTATTTTTCTCGAAGTCGCCAATCTAAGCGATAACCTTACGAAGTTGGCAAACTGATAAAAGAAAGATGGATAAAAAGAATTGAAGCACATGTTAGGGCAGAATCCGATCATAACGAAACAAAAACAAGCATTATGCGGAAGTTGTTATTCCTATTTTTTTCTTCAACCTTCAAAGGCGCGAAGTTTGTTTTTAGAAAGAACGGCATGTAAGAAGAATATGAATAGAATTGCCATCAATTTCAATTCTTTTAGGAGCCACCATTTACATTTCTAGAGCTTAGAACTTCCTCGCTTTCTCCGTTGAGATCCAAGACTACTTTTCTTGTTACTGCAAATTTTCTGGCGTTATTCTTGCTTGTAGTCTTACTCTGCAAGCAAGTAATGCTTGCTTGTAGTGCATCAGAAGTTCGGAAAGAAGACAAAGCAATTTCTCACCCTATTTTGTGAAAAAATAAAAAAAAGATGAGATGCATTTGCATACCCTGAGATCAATCTCCCTTTGAAGTTGTTTGAATAAATATCATACTAAATCAGAAATGTTATCGTAGAATACATGAATATTAACTCCACGGAATCATGGGAGTATTTTGAGTGTAAGAGCTTAAGGAAAACAAAGAACTAAGAGGATAATTCCTGCTAATTGAATATATTCTAGTTGATATGCCTTACTACACAAGTCTTAAAATATAAAATGGGTATATTTGGATCTTTAAAATTTTGTTTAGTGCTGCGTATGTTATTTAAATGTTTCATATTTTATATACAATAAATTCCCAACTATTCATGAAATTGATCGTGTGATTATTAAGGATAATACTCAAATTTTACACAAATATGCACAGGAATAATTTATAGGAAATATAGTAAACATAAACATACTTATTGAGGAATAGCAAAATTATTCACATTACAAATTTACAGATTTACATCTTTAGAAAAGCATTCAAAAAAATTCAGTATCTTTATGTTAAAAACTTCTTTTTGATTAGAAAGGGAATTTTTTTATATAATTTATGCACGGAAACTCAAAAGTTTATTATATTTTTATTCCTTTGCTAAGCACTGCTTTTGAATTAAGATAGAAAATGCCTTTTTTCCATCTATAATTTGGGAAAACTACAAAATCGTAGTTTGCTAAAGTAAATAAATAAAGATTTTAATAATTTGTGCATAATAAAAGTAGAAAGAAAGAGCAAAGATAATTGAGTTATTTCTGAGAAAAATGTTAATTATTTCTTTGTTATTTACAAAAATCAATCAATTTATCAAATGCAAACAGAAAATAACTATTTTTGCTTAAAGTTTAGTTCATTAACTAACACAGACGTTTCATAAACCGTAAAATATTCATAACCATTAATTACCATGAATTATGTATTCAATATTTCTGAAAATTACTAATCAAACATTTAACAAACGTTTTCTACTAAAAAACCTTTTTCTGTTTAAATATGAGTAAAGTTTAGAATTTCATTATTGTATATAAGCCAAATATATAATTTTAAATACAATATCATTTTTTACAATATTAAATTATAGCAATATTGTATTTTGTATATCATGTAGTTGAAAATTTTCGTATTTTACTGTTATATTTCCTCAAAATCAAATATTATGAAGCATATTTATAACTTTATCAAAGAAGACTAACAGACATTTTCAGAAAATACTCGGTAAATTATATTGAAATAAAAATAAAAATTGACCTTTAATTGAATTTTTATAGCCCATAAATACCAATAGCAATAAAAAGCCTAGCATATTCTGAAACTCATTCAATAAGAATTTATTAACAGTATTTCTAAATATTTCCTTACTAAAACAATATTTTGATTCATAAATTGTTATATTTAATTTGGAAATTTTGTTTTTCACAATGACTTTAAATAACAATATACATGGAGCAAAATATTCAAATTGACACACATGTAATTTACTTTATTTGTGTGTCAATTTACTTTACATGTAATTTACTTAATAAGAAATGAATTACACATGTAATTCATTTCCTAGAAATAAATATGTATATTTAATTTTATAAATTTTATTTGTTGTTTATTATAGAGTATTTTATTTAAAATTTTTCATCTCAATATATTTATTTTTTAACTCAAATTAGTGATATTGTTTTCAATTTTCTATATTTTCCAATGTAAAAGTTAACTTTAAATATTAAAGGAAATGTATCTCATTTTAAGAGGATAAAATAAATATTCTCATAAATTATGTAATAATTGAACTATATAATTGTTTTATGAATTATTTTAAACTAACATCATTATATTGTTATATTTTACTCTTGAAAATTAAACTTCAAATAAATTATGTCTCTAATTTATATTCAAATACCATTTCTTAAGCATCTGGTGTATCAAATATAATATGCAATATAATTAATCCAAATACCTCATCAAAAAAGAAATTGAAAAGCAAACTTTCTGAAAGAAAGAAAAAAAAAAACATTTTTTAATCGTTTTTGAAAACAAACAACAATAAATTCAATACCGTTCTAGGGTTTACAACAGTAATGGAATCAATGATAGTTTTAATCTCATCAGCAAGTTACGAAGAGAGTTACGATGTATTTATAATTTATGACATTACAGATAACCCAGAATTCCTAGCAAGATGTAGATGAATTCGATCAGGAAGTTGCATTGATAAGTCCTGGCAAGATTTGATCTAATAATAGGATTAAGGGGCCCTTAGAGTTAAAGAGGATTTGCCTTAATCAGATTATAAGAAGAGTTTCGATTATCTCCTTATTAGTTAATAGACTTTCAGATTACTTGTTTGGCATCACCGTGCTTGAGGTGGTGGAATTAACAATACCTGGTCTCAAAATTAGCTGCATGTGCTAAAAGCGTTTAGTTAAAGACTATAGAGAAATTCCTTTAATCAAACTTCTCTACTCTTATTGTGGAATAGGAGTTTGGAAACACTTTAGAGAATAGTGCATTATGCAAATTTTAGCTACGATTAATAAGTTCGCTTTCAATAGGCATAGAGAACTTGAAATGGTTCAAGTCTTATGAATTTAAACAATGGTAACAATAAGGAGTCAAGAATTGTATAATTCATTAAATGCATTTAATTGGTCTTTTATTAGGTTGGGGAAAAAGAAATCCATTATTTTTACGTGAACTTTATGTAACTTCTTTTGGATTCACTTTTTAAAATGGTTTAAAACCGTTTTCATGTAGATTTTTAGGTCATGTAGACATGCGGTTAACTTCGATCTTTTTTGATATTTTAAAGACATTTTCGACGATGCTGTATCCACATGCGAGGTGCATCTCTAACATCAAAAATACCCGAACGGAATCCACGAAACAAAAATTGTACGTAACTGGTTGTTACAGTCTTATATAGGACGATAAATACCTTTCATAATTTTAGCCACCCGGCTATCTTTTTCGCCGTTACAAGAGAAAAACGAAAATGTATCGAATTTTCTGCTTGTTCTCTGCCATTTTTAAAACCTTGTACTCGTAACTTAATGAATCAAACAAAAAACCACAAGAGGATATTTTAGTGTCAAATGTCACCTTTCCAACGAGCATAAATCTGAAATTGTTTGATAGATACCTCACGAAATATCGATCACTACAGACGTCTACCGAAAAAATAATGGATTACTTTTCCCCAACCTAATATTAAAGGAATTGATACACTCTCGAGTATAATATGTTTTTTGATATGCATTTTCCATATTTATTCTCAAAATTATTTTATGTCACTAAATTAAATTTTAATGCCATAAACAAGGAAAAAAAGAAATACAATACCTTAATTTAGAAAAAATGAAAAGGATAAATTAAAATATTTAACTGTTTCTTTTTAAAATATAAACTTTAAAAAACTGTAACATTAAATAGCATAAAATACAATAGAAAATTGACTTCAACAGTTTGAGTTTTTTGAGATGTTTTTAACTAGGCATTAAATAGAAGCAACAAAAGCTCATTATAATTTATGCTCGACATGATTTTTACAAATTTATTGAAGCAATCAGTTTTAACTTTTCTTTTCATTTCTTTTCAAAATGTGACCACATTGAAAAAAATAAAGAAGATATAATTTCCTCTTGAATCTAAGAAATTATGTTTTTATCACTTCAAAAATAACAAGCTCAAATTAAAACAATGTAAATTTCAATAAATTATCTTATTATTTTTATACTAAAATGTTGAAAATTGGAACTTTGAAAAAATGTGTTTACTAAAATATCAAATTTCTGCTTGGTCAAAAACTGCATTTGCTTTTTATTTTATTAAATATAAAAATGTTCGAAACTGCAGACTTTCTTATTCAACTGAAAGCCATATTTGTTTTCTGAGTTATAATTAATCTGATAGTTTGCATGAAAAGAATGAGGAAAATAACGTGTTCTGTGCAATTTTAATTAATTAAGAGAAAAGGTCCAGTAATTTTAAGTTATTCATGTAATGTAACAGTTTCTGACTTTGAATTACTGCTCATTTATATGTAAGTAAATTACATTATATTTCACTTAATATTTATAAAATAACACATTTTTTTTTATAAATGGTGAATTATTTCGTGAATTTACTTCGATAATTCGAATATACGCTTTATTAAAGTGCTTTCGTTGATCAAGTAATTTTAAATCTTGAACAAAGTACTTAGAAGAGGACGCGTTGGCTTAGTTAGTTAGGGAGTCGTTCTCGCTACTGGAAGGTTGTAAGTTCGAATCCCGGCAATCAAATGCTTCATCGTGTTCGATAAAGACGGCTGGAGCACGTTAAAAATGTGATGATCGCAATAACCTCCATGTGAAATGATACCTGTGTGGAGGGCAGGGCAAGTATTGGGGAATCTTCTGCTTGGTCCCTCTTCTAAATTGAGAAAACTCCCACCTGGCTGGTTCTATCTAATTGGTAGAGTTCAAATCAGAAAAACATGATGGTGCAACATCAACAAAGTATTTGTTATTGTAAGAGTTTCAATTGCTTTATAATTTTATGAGCCTTTAAGTTATTAATCTTCAGTAAGGTTTAGCGTTGAAAATTTCAAACATTAAAAATCAAGCGTTGCAAGTGTTTTTTTTTATTTAGTTATATGTGTCATTGTTGTTGTTAATGACACTTGGCAACACCAAGCCGCCCGTCAGAGAGACTAGGCGAATGAAGTCAAAGAGGGAGCGTCTTCCGTTTCTTAATAGAGCATCCTCGTACGAAGGTGGAAGTACGACTTTTGGCTCATAGATGGCAGCACCACCTAAATCTTCCAATTTTGAGATTGAAACCAGTTAACACCCAAAGCCTGGCTCCAACCACCCCCAGAGGTATTAATTAGTAATGGGAACGATATGAGTCATTGTTTGTATATTTTGTAAGCTGTTTGTATATTCTGAAATATAGTGTGATGTACTTGGGAAAAGTACCAAAGAATATAATGTGTACTGGAGCTGTAAAGACTGGAATTTATTCCGTAAGCAAATATTTCTTTTTAAAAATATAGGTATCATATTGTTATTTTGGAGCTCCGTGGATCAGCAACTTCACGCTGAAGAGGCTGATCTTAACAGGTAGCCCGTAAAGACCAGCAAAGTGAAACATCATTTGCCTTGGGAAGTCATTGGGAGGGTGAACACATTCTCCCTCACTGAATTGCTAGAGCTCCATGCATTGGGGGCGTGTTAGTTTGAAGTCCTTCCTCTGGTGTGGCAAGCATGTAGAGAGAAGGGTGCTACCTCAGGTATAACTTCCGCACCTAACCATGGTAAAAAATTACGAGATGTTTGGTGATGAAAGAGTATTCCAAACCCATTAAACTTAACTCGTCCTCGACTCATCTGCACTACTATGTTGGTATATCCCTGCTGATTAAAACCACTCATCACAGACAACCAATTCATTCATTTGAAATTGTATAAAGTGTTAAGATTGATACCTGAATCAGAGAACATCCTATTAAGATTTTTGTACATCTACTAGACATTGGAATCTACCAAAGATTATTGATCACAGCCTTTTTATTCATGGTGGAATTAGGTGGTGGTATCTGGCAACACATAATTACTTTTAGGATAGGAAAAGGATACCTTTTTCCCTCTTTGAAAGTGTAGGCGTAATTTTTCAAATTTGTTATATCTCTCGTTTAAGTTACATCGTCTTGATGTTAACTTTTTAAGCAGATTACAAATGTTTTCAGCTAATATTTTTTATTCATTTATTGATAGTAATCTTAAAAATAGAATATTTTTTCTAAAACTTATCAATAACACAAAAGAGGAAGGATAGGAAATAAAAATTATTTCGAATGTATATGCACAAGTTTTTTTTACTAAAAGTTAAAATCTTTTTAGAAAAAAATCATATTTAGCGCAGAAATATATTAATATTCTATAAAAAAATTGAAATGTTTTTTCGCTTATTTTTACCATTATTTATTAATTTTTAACACTTTATTAAAGAGAGTAAAACTTTTCGATCACCTTAAATTTTGTTAGAAAAGTAAGCAACGCTTAAACAATTTCTTTAACATTTTATATTGTTTTTCTAGGTCGACTTTTTCTGAGAATTTGAAGGTGAAAAGGGCTTATTAGAAAGCTTTTAATTATATAATAAAATAAATGAAAATAAATATTTGATTGAAAAGAAAATATTTTACTTACTTATATTTGACAATATTTCACAAAAATTGTGTGAATAAACAACAAAAAGTCATGCAAATAAAAAATAATTTGTATATTAATGAAAATATTATAACTAAATAAGTAACTAATATAAAGTTCATGAAATATCATAAAAAAAAAATTTCTATTTTTAATTTCAAGTACAGAATTTTTAAAAAATTATTTTATATATTTAATTAAAATTTCATTACATCAACAAAATAGTTATTATTTTCAAACATTTCATCATAAAGATTTTTCAATAAAAAAAGATTAATTTATTAAATTTGTTCTGATAAGTACAGCATTAAAATTAGCAGACATTAAATTAGAAAAGAAAATTATTTCTTCTCTTTATGGTCAAAAATATTAAATTACATTTCAATTCTTTAATTACTAATGATTTTTTAACTAAAAAATATTAAAAAAATACTGTTAATTTTTCTTATATGAATAAAATTGTACTGTCTCCAAGTTATAATTATTTGCATAGTGAGATTAAATTTTTTTCAATCCCTTCTGCTATAGAATTATTTCTTTGTTTTTTCAGCATGCTTTTTATTCTTGTATTTACAATTGTGACATCAAAATTAAAGATATTTTTAGTACTTCAAAAAATTATCAAAACACTTTATATAACTTCTAGTTAGAAATATCATAATGCGAAATAAATAAATACATACAAAATTTACAAGTATGACAAAAGCAGCGTAAACAGAACCGCCATAAAATAATTATTCAAAAGCAGTTTAATATTTGTAACAAATATAAACTTTGGAATAAGCAACATATATTCATCTATTGTGAGATTTTCTTTTAGATCCGGATAACTATTTAAAGGTCTCAAATTTAAAATTCATTTTGTAAATTTCGCTTTGTATAGTGGTTATATGTTCTTTTAGTTATGTTTAAATTATTTTATCTAATTACTTTATTGTTTTTATTTTTGTTTCAATTTAGAGATTGAAACCAGTGAAGACCCAATCTATATATATATATATATATATATATATATATATATATATATATATAATTGTGTGAAGTTTTATGCAATACACTGCCTGACATAGGAAATGCAACACCATAAAATATTGGATAGAATGTGATAAAAATTGATGCACAGACAGAGAGAGCATGTACAATATATAAATAAGTGATGTTATTTACAAAAGGATAAATTTATACACTGACGAAATATGCAGAAAATCAGAAAGTAGTATGGCCACCTCTCGCGGTGATGCAAGCAGACACTCCGCGAGGTAGAGAGTCAATTAACCTGCGAACGGTATCCTGGGGGATAGAAGCCCATATTATCAGAACCATTCTCCCCAGATCGTCCTTCGACGGAGGCTGGGGCATAACAGACAAACGACGTCCAATCCCGTCCCAGATATGCTCTATGAGACATCGCAGGCCAAGGAGGCAACTGGATATTCTGCAAGGCTTGTCTGCTGACTAGTGCCGTGTGCGATGTTGTGTTACCCTGCTGGAAAATACTATCTTGCAGCTGCTGAAGGAAAGGTAGCATAACAGGTTGCAACACCTCATCAACTTACCATCGTGACGTCAATGTGCCTCTGATGCTTATTAGGGTTGATCTGCTATTGTAGCTGATTGCACCCCAAACCATTATTCCATGACGAGCTGTGTGGCGATCAACAATAGTGGTCGAATTGGCTCTATCTTCCCGACGGCTCCAGACTCTCACCCGGTGACTATCATTAGCCAAACGAACCGAGACTCGTCGCTGAACATCACATTCTGCCATTCAGTCATCCAAGTGGCTTTTTGACGACACCATCGCAATTTCTCCCTACGGTACCTTAGTGTTAATCTCAGTCTTCGTAAAGGGCGGTATGTGTGCAAACCACTTTTAGCCAATCGTCGTGCAACTGTTTTCGCAGATATCGGAACATCCAGAATTGGCTGCACATAGCGCAGAATGTCAAGAGAAGTTGATTGTGGGGCCGCCATAGCTGCCTTTCGGATGCGCCGATCTGTCCGTTCTGTTATCCGTCTAGATGGACCTGGTCTTATGCGACTATTAGCATTTTGTTCATTCACCCATCTATACACAATTGATACATCTTTTCAAATTCTATACACAATTGATGCATCTAGGCGGGATACGACGGTAGGACCAACCAGCCATACGTAAGCCTACAATTCGACCTCTCACAAAACCGTCCATTTGCCGGAACAGTCTTCGATTTCATCCTCCAGTCATCACTTCATCCACACGTGTCTTCCGCAGCTTTGAACTTCCCGAAATACTGGATTTCCTAAGCGGCAAAGAGATAAGACTGTTGGCTTTATCTGCCGTTTCTATCCCTTTAATCTGGCGCGATAATCACATGACAAACTTGCATTTTACATTATTTGCATAACATGTTCCGTCACGTAATTTCTGAAATTTGCATATTTATACGACCAAAACTTCATGGTGTTGCATTTTCTATGCCAGGCAATGCATAATACCGTTTTATATCTCTATCACAAGTTCGTTTCAAAATTTTCATCATGAATTATAAAGATGAATCGCGAATTATAATTGTAAAATACTACTAATTTGAGTTGAAAATCAGAAGCATTGAATCTTACAGGAGAATATAATAATATTTACTTCCTTATAGAGTTACATAATTGTGTACTTAACACTGAGCTAGAATTCTAGAGAAAATTTAAAGTCAGCCAATACCATTTATAAATTCTTGTCTTTTAATTATTATTTTAAAGTGAAATTTGTTGTTATGGTAAAGATATAAAACATTAGCGCCCCAATAACAAATTATTATAATATCTCGAAATTCACTGTATATAAAGTTCATTATGTGCAGTAGCCCTTCAAATTTAAGAATAAGTGATTCCAACAACTAAATTTGCATTGTGCATGCTGTCTTTTTTCTATTTTTGCAAGCCTCCACCGTAAAACAATTAAATGTTTAATTTTGAAAAAATCTCTCACATGAGACTTTGGTCATTCTAACTGATCCCAAATTCGATTTTTTTCTGATTTATACAAAGTGGCGCTAAACTAATAATGCACTTTTAATCTGTTTACACTACAGAAAGAACACTTTCAGAATGATACCTTAGCTCTGTGTTATCCGAATCACACCCCTAATAGGGACCAAATGGCCACCATATTCGCCAGACTTTAACCCATGCCATTCTGCTATCTATGAGAAAATCTTGAATACAGATTATATAAGAAATATCTGAGAATGATTTTTGAGAGGAATTGATACCATTGATTGGATAACATCGGAATAATGTTACATTCTATTTATTTATGCGTCATGCTATGAAAGCGATGATAGATATATCATACATCTCTCACTTCATTTTACTATATATATATATATATATATATTATTAATAAGTAAATTAATGTATAAAATATATTTTTTTAATGGAAATTCAATTTTTTCCCTGCAAAAAAAATTAGGAAAAAGACTAACTTGCACTCAAATTTTTCAAAAAAAAAATTTTTACTAAAAGAAAAAAAAAATCGAATTCCTATTTGTATCATCGGAATAAATTATCCAAATTGCAACTAAACGAACAATATTTATCATTTTTGAAACATTTATATCAACTACCGAAAACAAGCCAAAAATAAAAATTCCAAATTCAGGCAAATGTCCAGAAAAAAGTTTAAATGTTTGGCAGCTGTTGTTTGTAAAATAATCAATAATTTTTAGGCCACAAAAGCGAAATATATTTCCCGAATTTCCTAATAATTAAAGAATGTCTAAAACAATATCTGTTAAAATAAAGCAAACCTAAATACCTGAAAATTATTCTTTGATATAACTTTGGAAGAGATAAATGGGTTAACATACCCATAAGAATTATTATTTGCATAATATGTAAGAGTGGGATTACAATTTCAAATAAATTAGAATAAAAATTCATTTGCTCTTGATGATGAAAATTTTGTTTAAATTAAATATATTTTAAAATAGTTAATGAGTAGAAATATTTCCTCAAACAATCAAAAATGTAATTTAATTGGTATTGAAATTTTTATCAGCAAATTTTAGAACAATATATATAATTTGGATACAAATATATATTTGCATTTTCAATGCAAATATATAAATATCTTTGTTTTTGTATGAAAATCATAATAGTCTTTCGATAACAATACGACAAATCTTTTCCTTTACAAAATTGCGGTTGCAGATAACGAAAATTTAAAAATAAATTTGGAATGCACACGTGATGTAATATATGCTTTTTGTAATGAAGTATATTTCGGATGCCCATGGCAATATTTAAGGTGATTCTTTAATTCACAGAACAATAACTGTAAAAACAATAGAGTTTATTATATTTGGTGTATAATCATTGTATTAATGAAACAAATTAAATTCTCAGACAGCTACCACCTTTCAACCAATATTTGGAATCTTTTCTTCGGCACTCACAATCAACAATTCATCAATTCAATTAACTAAGCATGAAATTCGAAGGATTCAGAAGACAACATCCAATCAAACAGCCACATTGATTCTGCTATATGCTCGCTCTAAAGACTTACGCTACGCTGGACAAAGGAGCCCGTACGTTTCGTTGGGTTGAGTAAAATCGTTCTACAAAAGTTACGGCATGCGCGCTCGATCTTTGTACTTAAATTCTCGCCTCTACCGGGTGAGTGCGAAGCAGAAAAGTGCGCTTTAAACTTCACCATGGCGTGAAATAATTTTGCAAAGTGGTAATTTACAACGCCTTTATTGAATCGCGAGAAGACAGCCACTAAATCTAGCAGAGAGGAAAGGAATTAAATCGATCTTCTTTCAGACCACGACTGACAGATGGCGCTGCTGTAGCAAATTCCAATAAAAGTTTTGCAACACACGTGAAGACTCCGCTAGGATTTATCGTCCACTTCCCAAAATGGATGGGCAGTTTTCGCACGCCGGACATTTAAATAAATTCACGGTGCGTTGAGGATGAACTTAATATTCGAGTCTGTCAACGGGAAAATAATAGGTTTCGGACTAGTGCTAATTGGAAAAGTCGCTCGGAAGATTCATGAGAACTAAATGAGATAGAGACTCCACGCCATCACGGCGAAGGCACCCTGATTATTTTTCCGTTTCAACTCTTCGAAGTCAGATGGGACTCAGTCCATCTCGTAAATATCAATTATTACGCTTCTTGTTGGATGAGTTTAAGGGAAAGCAACCCTTTTCTTGAATTATTAATTCCTTACCCATTTTAGATAGGAATTGAGTACATATACGCGAAATTTCTTAATGATCTTATTATTTGTTTTCCTGCCGGAGTTAGCTTTAAAATGCATAGTATACTTTGGAAAATTTTTAATACGGAAATATTATTTTTTACTTGTCATATTAATATTTTTAAACAGAAATGCGTTATTGGTAAAATTGATAAAATAATTTAACATCATTTAATTCGAAAAATATTTTATATTCTCTACCAAGATTTTACAACACTGCTTTGAAAAGACGACTTATTTCAGTAAAGATATCCAATTATAAAGATACTTTTAAATAGGCAAAACTAATGTTTTACTTAATCAGTTCTCATTATTTAATTTTACAATTATGTATTATATCATTTGCTTTAAAATAAATTTTATATAATCTGAAGGTGATTAATTTCGAGTAATTTATTAATTATGTGAGTATTGACTTTAAAAGTTATTATTTTAAAGTCAATAAAAGTTATTATTTTATTTACAATGAAGCAGAAATTGTTCTTTCAACTAAGTAAAGATGCTTGCAGGTACTTGTAAAATTTTATTTACAAGCAGATATGAATTATTTAAATTATCGTAACTGCTTTCATTGTTTACTTTTTAGTTTAATAAGGACTTATGACATTCTATAGAGAAATTTTAATATCTTTAGGCTCTTATGAGACACTTCGTTATCCATCACGTAAATTGTTCTCTAGGAAAATTGCTTATATATCATGAGTCGTATTCAAATGTTGCAAAGGAGAAAACCTGGAAAACATTCAAAGGCTGATAGACGTGAATGCAGAGGGGCAACATCAATCTTCTATTGTTCAATAGTAGCTAAGAACAAACCAGAAAGTTTCTATCTGAAGAGTGACATCGTAGCAAGCGGAGCTTATAAAAATCTTGTTTCTTCAATAGAAAATGCTTGTATATATTTTTAGTGGGTGTATTTAATTTTCGCCTTTTATGGAAAATAGTTAAAAATTGCACATTTTTCTTTTATTTTGTAAATATCATCTAGATCTTCAACAATTTTTTTCACTTTTATTAATACATAAAAAATTTGGCAAATGATTTTTTAAAGATTTTTTATTACTCAATTTTTAATTTCATAAATATAAAACTTCAGTTTTATATGTTAATTAAATTAGAAGGTATCTTCTTTTGCTTATATGGATTTTACAATAAAACATGGGGCCGCGCTTGAATGGTTTGTTAGGGCATCGTTCTCATTACCGGAAGGTAGTGAATTCGAATCCCGGCTTTTCCGAAGAACCGCTGTGTTCACTAATGAAGACTGGGGCACGTAAAATATGTCGTGGTCGCAATGTCCTCCATGTTCCTATTCCAAATTAATACCTCTCGGGGTGTTAGGAGCTGGCTTTGGGTCTTCTCTGGCTTCTAACTCTAAATTGGAAGATCCAGATGGTGCTGCCATCTATGAGTTAAATTCATACTTTCACCCTCTTAGTAGAGTCCTCTGTTCAAACACCGAAGACGCTCTTTCTGACTTCATTTGCACAGTCCCTGACGTGCGGACTTGTCTTCGCTAAGTGTCATATGTAACAACAATAAAATATTGTTACACCTATGTAGCAGCCGGACACTTAACAAATAATTCATATTTTTTAGATCATAAATATCTATTCCAAGATAAGCTATTTATTTTCAATATGAATAAATCATTCATATTCCACTCACACTGCACATTCAAACATGTTTAAGTCTCAACTGAATTTTTTTTTTGTGGTTGTTACTTGTGATTTAAGTAAGTCGGAACTGATTTATCTTGAATCAGTATTGGGAACTGATTTTAAATAAACTTAAATTAATTGAGAACCAACTTGTTTTTTGATATTGTTTCCAGTGTTTGCTAATAAATTTAAATTTATTTAAAAAATGCATTTCGAATCGGGTAAAGTGAGTAAATTCATGCTTAGATTCCCAACCTGAGAAAGTCTTTTTAAATAAAAGACCACATTCCACGACAAGAAAAGTCCTCAAATTTTTTTAGCATTGTTTAATATCCTATATCATTTTTCAAAAACAGTTTAATTTAATATTGTGAGAAAATTTTTGCTTTTTCCTCATAGGTATTGTTTCCTATTATCTAATTCCTTGCTGGTAACATTTATTTTTTTTTTCATTGTTGCATTCTTGTGCATTGAAAGTGCATTTGTGCTTCATGTATAACTATTGGTGGTTGTACAGCACTTCAAGTGCATGAAAAAGTAGAACAGCGCCATCTATAACACACGACATACATCGAAATGTAGTCGAAATTCTGAATACAGAATTTCACTTTGCACATAACACTCATTAAAATTTTAACCGTGAAAATATTAACCTGAATTAATGAAAATAAATATTTTAATTAAACTTTGAATATATATATAATATAAATGAAAGGAAGGAACAACTTTGATATACCCCCCCCCCAAAATTACGCGCCAAGTATGGCACTCCCTACGGACTTTTTAGGGTTGCTGTTTCTTATTTTGGTGTTACCAATTTAGTTTTTTTCAGCTTTTAGGTTTTTGCTGTTGCCAAATTTAGTATTTTATTGTATTTTGTACCATTTTCTGAGTTTTTTTTAAAGTATTTTATGTATTATTTGTATTTAGCGAGAATCCATCTTTGCGAGTATACAAAAGCGCCTAAAACAGGTATTATGGTTGGTGAGGGAAAAAAAAGTCGCCAAATTTCCAATTTGGGGGGGGGGGGTATATCAAAGTAGTTCCGAAAGGAAATGTTCTAATTCTAAATTATTTCCTTCTATAAAGCTGAAAGACAAAACTAGATATTATTTATTGAACAAGTTTAATATAATCTCTTCGACTATATGATGCATGATAAATAAATTTTTACCTTAAAATAACAATATATATATATATATATATATATATATTTAGTTTCCGTATATACTAAATTAAATTAAAAATAATAGTGGAAAAATAAAGTTATTTTGTAAAATCTTTCTTCAAAATTTATAACAATATTAAGAAGTGCTAAAATAAAAATATATATATTAATAAATAAAGTATAAACAATACTTAAAAATGTTAAGAAGGCATTTTATTTTAAAATGTATTTTAATGTATTAAAATAGTATTTGCATTATCAAATTCTGAAACTTTGAGAGTATTGCCATCTACTGAAAGTTTGCAATATTAATTTGGTTTTGAAGAAGTATATTAATGCAAATGGCTTAATTTAAATATAGAATTTTTGATAGTTAATACAAAGTATCAACATTCCTACTTAAATATTAAGATGATATGCCATTAAATTAAGAAGGTAATCAAATTAAAATGGTTAAAAGCAAATGAGATGATATCGTTTCAAGGAAGAATTTAATTGCGAAATGCAGGCATAAGAAATGAGCTCAAATTGCAAAATAGGTATCTAACAAAAGCCAAATTAATTCAAGGTAAATTTAATGTTTAATTAATGAAATGCCAAATGGGCTAGTAAATAAACTCTTTGTATGGAACCTGCTTTGATTAAATTTATTTTAAACGAGTCAATTTACTCGCAAAATATTTCGCCAAACTACGCCTATTAACTTCTTTATTACTAACACCGTTACTAAACAATTTATAGCTGTGCTTTAAGATTATTAGAATTGCCCTTAAGTATAGGTGACAATGAATTTGCAAGAACGAATACATTAACCGCGACATATCGCGTTAATAAAATAAAGTCTGTCGGAAATTCTTTTCCCAGAAAGTAAAAAAATTACCAAAAAAATACCATCGTCAGAGCAAAAGGAGTAAGGAAAAAAAAAGGAAAACAATGGCCATCAAAACACATCAAGAACCCATTTTAAAAACGAGATAAAGTTCCTGAACTGCTAATTGACTTTGGCGGTTTCGGTGGCGAAGAAATTGGAGAAAAGTATGGCAACCCCCGCAGTGGGGGATCTCCGTATGCGGGCTTGTTTAGGAAAGAAGAGAGACGCCTATCCGGTGAAGGGGGGGGGGAATAAGGAAACGAGAAAAAAATCGCCAATGTAAAGGACGTTCAACATTCTAGAAGAGTACTTATTCAAAACGAGGGGAAGGGAGTAATTTTCAGTTGGGGGTGGGGCAGACGAGCACGTGAAAGGGGGTTGGGTATCAGGAGCTTCCGTAAATGAGATCGTAAATCCATCGTCAAAGAATTTCGCTTGATGTTCGATTTAAATCTCCCCCTCAGGAGGTTGAAGGATTAGTAGCGATAGTGCTCATTTTGAAGCTTTCCCTTAGCGCTGGAAACTGGAACAGGCTCTGGTGGAAGTAAAAGATAATTTCAACAAATGAAAATTTTCCAAAATTCGAAATAAAAGCAAACTGAATCCCACCGGAAATCGGTTTTTAATGGTAAATACGTCTGTGTGCGATGAGTAATCTATTGCTTATTATGATTGCTTCCGTGCTTGGGTAATTAGTCAATGTATTGATATTCAGCTAATTTTAAACTCGTTTGAAAAGTCCGTAATAACTCATAAACAGAATCCTTTGGTTGGCACAAACTGAGATTAAAGGAAAGAATTGTAATTATTTTGATCTATTGGATTTGTTGGCCGTTTTAAAATGACATTGGTAATTTTTAAATAGCTGAAAGTTTTAGAGGGTTTATTTTATTTTTCATTTCCAGATGTATCGTAGGAATGAGGACTATGCATTTCTGCACTTAAATGATAATAAAATTAAAGATTCGTTGGAAAGACCTAAGAGTATGGTAAAAAGCAGATAAATATTAAACTGCTGTTTTGAAAAGAATTTCTCAAAAAAGAAAAATATACGTATAAGTTAACAAGTCTAACCACTTTAACGTGCCTCGAAATAGAGAATAATTATTTTGGAGATGATACTTAGACTATTGCGGTTGATTGTTATATAATTTGACAAAGGATGCATTTTAAGGTATAATATTATTTTATTGTTTGGGCTTAGTGCATGCAATGTTCATGCTCAATTAGTAATAGAAAGATTTATGTCCGTTATAACCTATCTTTAAAAAGGAATATCATAATCGAACTAATTATCTTCGCTTTTACTGACCAAAATTGGAAATTGAATGCAAATAAGTAAATAATGTTAAATAATGTTCTGCATTTAAATTCCATAGTACACTATTCAAAAATGGATAAAAAAAATTAATAGAAACACCTTAGATTCATAAAGAATCCTTTACAAGTATGGTGTAGGATTGTCTTTGGTATGCAATACAGTTTGGATTCACTTTTGAATCATTTCATATTCAAGTGCTGAATAAAGTTTAGAGGAATATTGTTCTATTTTTCATTCGTTATAGAGATATTTAGTAAGTTCTGAGAGAAATACAATTGAATGTTATAAATTCTGTATTTAACGCTCTAAAATTGACCGTAATGGTTCTGACAATACTGAGATCGAGTGACTACGATGGCCCAAAGAGAGATATTTAACTTTTAATCGTGTTCCTTAAATCTTGATTGGAAAAGTCCCTCTACATAGATAGGAGCTTTATCAACTTAGCTTTATCCCCTGCAGGTTGTTATTGTTACTGATGACACTTGGAGACGTCAAGCTCGACTAGCGGACCGTCACAGAGACTAGGCGAATGAAGTCAGAGAGAGAGAGCGTCTTCCGTTTTTGAATAGAGCACACTCATACTAAGGTGGAAGTACGACTTTTAGCTCATAGATAGCAGCACCATCTGAATCTTCCAATTTAGGGATTGAAACCAGTGAAGACCCATAGCCTGGTTCCAACCACCCCCAGAGGTATTAATTTGTAATGGGAACATGGAGGACATTGCGACTCGACGACATATTTTACGTGCCCCAGTTGCCATCAGTGAACACGACGGATCTTCAGCTAAGCCTGGATTCGAACTCACCACCTTTTGGTAAGAGAACGACGCCCTAACCAACCAGGCCACCGCAGCCCTAATCCCCTGCATGAGATAGCTTGACTCAAAAGATGGATCTAGTCAACTAAAACTTCTCAATACTTCTTCCACTAATCCTTCCTATTAGAGTTATGATTGGCTCAGCAAATCCCCACGATTTGGTATCCCATATTATGACATATTAGCCACCATGCTTGACGGTTGAAGCAACATAATCACAAGCATACGCTTGTTGACGTGTCCTCCAAACGTGAATATGTCCTATTGTAAAAAAATGTGAGACACGATTTGACCCGCATATTATTTTGTCTATTTATCAGTCGATCAGGTTTTATGTGTGTGATACCACTATAGACGACATTTGGAATGAATAACAGTGACAAGAGGATTGGGATTTGCTACTCTGTATTAAATGCTCTGTTCATAAAAGCGCCTTCTTACTATAATCATTGACACTGGAGGATCTAGATTGTGATCAAGTTCTGCTATCACATTTTGCTGCTGTTCGCTTTTTAGATATCACAGTCCACTTCAATACCCGCCGGTTTCTTTCACTGAGCTTTTCAGTCCACTTTTTTCCGAGGTTGTCTTGTCACGCAGTGCTTATGCCATCATGACTTTAGATAATGTACCACAAAAAACACAAGAAGTTGGGATGTTTCTGTCACTCTTTGTTCAGCTGAGCGGACTATTAAAGTTTGATCTCTGAAAATCTGTGAGGTCCGACATTTTACACTTTTGAATAAAATAAAACTTACAGAAATTTAACAAAATGACCATACTATATATCTAGAATTATAAATTCATTTATGCTACCATAATATATACATTTATATTCATTAGGAAACTGATAGTTATCATTATATTTTAATGCTTATAAAAAGAGCATTAAAAATGTCTTATATATACATATATATAGATATAGATAGATGAACGTTTCCTCAAAACATTTAAAAAAAAATTTATTTAGTAATTGTAATTGAAATAAATTATTTCAATATATTAACAATTTCATAGTCACAATTTCTATCTTGTAAAAGTATAATATTGCTATGGTACGTATCACTGTTATTTTTGCCATTATGAACATTAACAACAAACTAAGATTTCAACGCGCGTTTTTTTTAAACTAAATACAAAATATAGGAGTGAGTTATTATAATTAAATATATTGCTAACATAAACACAGGTTACGTTGCAATATAACTTTACATACTTTTGTTTGGAAAATGAAGATAAATTAAAACAAAGCCCTCAGAAGAAAACGATATATATATTAGAATATATGAAAAATGTTTGAATATAATTAATTAAAGCCCTCCATGCAGAGAAGCCCAGATGTGTTTAATAATAAACAAATCCCAGATCAGTTCTAACTGTAACCACTAGAGAATCCATCTGATCCACAATACACGTATTACATGAAATAAGGAAAAAATACATTATAGAGGTTGGGTTAACATAATCAACGTTTACGAACGATGTAAAAGAAAAAAAACTTTCCGATGAAACCATTGCCTCCGGTGAAACTGTTGTTAGCCAGCTAACGCAAACTTTTCTTGCGAGAAAACGTTATTATACTCCAACTTCGGCAAACAGAACTGTTCTTTTATATTCCGTCTTCTTGGCTCACTTTCCTGTAAGAAACAATTCCTTCTGAAGTATTTTATTTTGGTTCTCATGCAGAGAAATTTCGAGAAATGCGCATGAAAATGTTTGTTTTGATCCAAGAGGAGAACTAAAATTGCAACTGTTTTCATTCAGGAGTAGTTCCAGACATAAATAAAGGTTTTATGGAAAAGTGAATAAAAGATGCACTGCGGATGTTCCGGAAATATAAATTCATTTTGTTTGCAATTTATGCTGCAACAATTGATTGGCTGGTTAGCTTTAATAAAGTTTGGTACTAACTATCTTAATTTCTTAAGAAATTAGGTCGGATGATAACAATTCTTAAAAGAAGTTAAGTAATACTGTATTTCCTAAATAAGTCAGTTACAACAGAAATATAAGGATAACGAAATTCCTCTATAATTCTGAGATAAATAAAAATGATCAGAATTTTCTAAAAATGTGTCGTTAATTCTGAGAATAAAGAAATTATTTCACTTCATAAGCAAAGAAAATATTTCTTTTTCCATGTTAAAACAATTACAACTTTAATGTTGACAAAATAAAACATTAATCCACATATATCTCAAAGTAGGGAGAGCACAAAAATTCTAATCTTCTTTTAATGCTTTTTGTAATGTTTAGAGCATTAGTATCATCCAGGAAGAATTTCCTAGATAATAGGTCATAATCGTATATCACAAGGGAGAAAACCTGGAAAATTCTCAAACACATAGCTTTGAGAACACAATAACTTTATATTTATATATATATATTCCAATGGTGGGCACTTGGTAGATGAACCCTTCTCCTTAACAAGGTCTGAAGCTGCTACTCATTTATCGTTATTCAGTGGGCACCTGTGAACCAAGTCACGGAGGCGAGTAACATTACCCACGTCACATCACCACAAACCCGTTTATAGAGAGGGCCACATTCATACAACATCTCAGGAAAGGACAAGAAATTCAGAGAAAGAGAAAGTACATCTATACCTCAGCCGGGATCCGAACCCAGATTCTCCCCATCCGTAGTCAGGTACACTAACCAGAGAAAGACGCTGACAGAATTGGAGGCATATTTATATATATATTAGAAAGTACAGAGTGTTGATTTTGCTTTCCTAGATTTAAAAATATGCCCGCTCAAATTCCTTAGGTTTTTTTATTCGAAAAAAATATTCCTGATTTTGAAATTCTTTTGTATTTTGTTAGCTGTAATGATAAGAAATAATTATTAGTTGATAAAATTTTGTCGCATAAAGGATTTTTAACATTTTTTAGAAATTCACAACTTTATAAAGAAAGAACTTTTCATTGAAATATGAGGACAAAAACATTTTATTTATTTATTTTGTTTTGTTTGTGTTTTATGAAATAAAAAAACTTTAGCTAAGCTCAGAAAATGTTTTTTTCCCTTCAAATAAATATACTGTTATTTTTTTTATTTTGCAACAAATTGAGTAAACTTTTCCTTAATTTTAACAACTTTATTCATTTAAAAAGATTAATGTAATCGTACATTTTCCTACAATGAAATTTCAATACTAAGATCTGGGATTGGATCAATTGTAGGGGTCCTGTGAAATTGTTTTGTGATTCAATTGTTTATTTTTAGGAACAAAAATAAGTAAAATAAGAGATGCGTCAATCCAATAAGCAAATTATCTCGGTCTCCAATATTGGCAATCTATACAAAGATTCAATTTACGTTGAAACTTTCCATACATGGATCATTGAATTCAACAATAAACTGTTTATAGTACTGTTTTGTTAGTCTGTCCAGAATGCTAAAGAGATTTTAAAACAATTTCATTGTTTGTAAAATGAAGTCAGAAAGTACTTTAAATTAGGAATGCAAACATTCAAGAATGATTGAAATAGGAATACAAAATTAAAGATTAATCGAATAATTACCATCTAATCATACCCATAGTATAAATAGAGAAAATGGATCCAGTAACTTTTAAATTGAAAGAATCATGAAATATAGAAATTTCCTAATTTCATAATGAATTTTAATCGACTAAGAATTACGAATATTTTATGCAAAAGCCGAGCACGCGTTCATTTTTTTTATACAAAAAAAATTGCATTATGTACAATTTTGCTAATTAAATTACTAGTAACCGGCGTTATACAAAATCTAAATATCAATAATAAAAGAAATTAACATTTGTTTTTATATTAATTATAATAGTAGCCAAAATTTTTCGTTATTTAAAGTTATTACGAAATTATCATTGAACTAGCAAGAAAACTATCATGAATAGTAAGTCATTTCATTGCGTTTATTAATTAACTTCACTGTGCCCTAGTCAAAACAATTTTGAACTTAGCGAACAACCTTCTCAAAGTTCAAAATTTCAGGCTCAATTTCTGTCATTTTTGAACAAAAAAAGACATGTGTTGTTCCTATTTTCTGTATGCACATTAACATTTCTGCTTGGAAGTTTTCCTGGTTTTCTCCATGTAAATACCATTTAACTACTATCATTGAACTATCTTAAAAATTATCATGAATAGTAAATAATTTCTTTCGTTCATTAAGAAATTTCACTGTGTCATAGTGTTGAAACCAAGCTTATCGAAGTTCAAAGTTTTGGGTTCAATTTTTCTCAATATCAAACAAAAAAAAAAGACAAAAATGTCGTTTCCATTTTCTGCTTGCATATTGAAATTTCTACATGGCTGCTTGAAAGATTTCCGGGTTTTCTCCCTGTAAATATGGTTTAACTATAAATGATGGTGTTTAAGTAAGGGTGCAGTGGATGCTCAAGTGCTTTATATAAGATCTTCGACTGTTTGGGTCTTTGGTATGTAATGTCAAATGGATTATGTAAATCAGTATCTGTAAACACAAATATAATTGTAAACATATATAATATCTCGATCTCTGACACTGTTAAACAAGGATAAATGGATGTTCTGTTTTTGCATGCACGTCTTTCGGAATGTGTGCTTGGGAGTTTTCAAGGTTTTCTCCCTTGTGACACATGAATACCGCTCACTATATGAAAAGTCCTATCGAAGGCCATTTACGTGGTGGACGTTAAAACGGCCTACAGCAACCTAGGTTGTTAGGCAGTCCAGATGTTCAAAACATATATAGTGGCAAGAAAATAAATCTATATTCCAATAGTTTACGTTATTGTTTAATAAAATTGTACGCACATATTTTATTAGAAAAAGCATTCAACCATTATTTTTTTATGTAAATCAATATTTTTTTAATAAAATATTTTGATAATTTTCAATAATATATTTCTTCTTGAAAATGATAAAATATCGTTATCCTTAAGGTTTTTAAATTTACCATTGAACGCAATACTATATCTATAATGAAAAGTATACTTTAGTTAATTTGCCTTAAGATTTTTATTTATTTTTTTTACAAACTGTAACCGAGAAATAATGTAAAGCCACATTATTTTACAGAAATATTTTTCTTATCATCAAATATATAAATCTAATTTATTCATCTCTAATTGGCTACAAAATCTTTATTTTATAAATTAATTTCACAACAAAAGTTATATTATAATTTCATAAAAACTAAATCCTCGGTAATTAATCAGATTAGTGCCATTGCAAAGTTTATATGCAATGTTTCAATTTTTTGAGAACAGATTCCTCCACTAAAATATTTTTGTACTTTAAAGGGTTGAATAGATGTTACATTTTTAGGAAACGATTAAAAGCTCATTTGCACAAAGAGATTAACATTTTACTTCAAACTTTCGTCACTTGAGAATAAAAGTTATTGCATTAAGTTAATCATATTTCACAATTATTTTGTTAAATTCCATTCGAAAAAAACTGATCAGAATATTGAATAACTAAATAGAACTTTAGACTTTCATAAATTAGAAAAGAACTATAGTATAAAATATCATGAAATAAACAATAATCTGAAGGTTTTAGTAAAAGTTTTAGAGCGGAAAAAGAGAAAACACGATGAGATTAAACAGATATTATTTAAAATTATGCAAGAGGTAATAAAATATGTTAAGGAGTAAAATACTTTTCAAAATGTCATAAAGTAAGGGTTAGAAGATTAGAAACATATCAAATAAAATGTATTTTTAAATAAAGTCATAAATCAAGTAAACACTGCTTTTAAATAAAATTAAATAAATGGAAGATATTTTAAAGTTATATTAAATGTGTAAGGCGAAATTTTGTAAAAAGAATTTGAGTTTTAAATTTCTACATAGAATTACATTCTAAAAATTTAAATAGAAAGTCTGTGAAATTAAAGAGAAGCTGATTCAAGCAAATGACTTGTACCACTTTCACTCAAAGTAAAGATATGCAAAAGATATCGACTTCACAGGGTGTATAAATTTATTGAATTGCATGAGATTAAGCAACGAACTGAAAATGTACATTCGCATGATTTAATGACAGTCGCTTCTTTTCGGAAAATTAGAATTCGGTACCAAATAACAAGGGAGAAAGTTTATGAAGAAAAATATTTTTGTATTTTCTTTTTTTTTATTTATACGAATGTGTGTTTTTTATTTCGCAAATAAATCTACATTGTGGAACCTATTTTTCTTTTAAATTGAAGAATTCTTGATGAAGGGACTAAATAAAAATTTAAGAAATATATTTTTTAATAAAAATTTTACATTACGTTTCTTATGATTTTGAAATTACTTTTATGAGGTTTATTTTAAAATAAAAGTTTTAGATGTGACATATTTGTTTGAAAGCATGCTTTATTTTCTTATGTTTACTATTTAATGTGTAATGTATTATTACGTAACTTATAATATTGAACAAGTTATAGCATAAACTTTCTTAATAAAAGAGCATGTCTTTTAAATTTACTTGAATCTGAATTAGAATAATTTGTTTGTTTGCCTCTCAACGGTCATTTTTTGCACATGAGTGCTAATAATATTTATCTGACCTGAAAATAAATACCTTGTATATAAATAATAATAAAAAATTAGAATAAAAATGAAAAACTTTTAACAAAGAATTAAAAATAAGAATAAGAAAAAAAAATTATCGTAAGGAGATTTAGTTCTTAACTATCAAAAATTATGGGCTAATATAAATGCTAAAATATTTATCAATTAAAAAAATAATCATTTTTATATAAAAAATATAAATATTATAAAAATACATTAAATTAGAGATATTTACAGACCACTGCTACGTGTTAATTTTTCCTTGAATGAATATTTTGAGTGTATATAAAAAATTAAATGTTATTGAACGGTTTTTATAGGAAAATAATACAGCATTTTTTGCTTGTATTTTATTTTAATACCAAAATATATAATCCAAACAATTGAAAATTTATTATCCTGAATTTTCTAGAAATGGCGAAATTTGATTTTATTTAGGTGAATTTAGGATGAAATGTTTCTATATATGAGCATATATGGCCTGTATAAAAGCAATTATAAAATAATTTGAATTTTGTATATTAATTGCTTTTTTCCTCACGAATATTTCCAAAATTACTTAGTGTTATTTACTATATATATATAAATAAAATATAAAATCGCCATTTCTAGAAAATTCAGGATAATAA